>BGPR01000371.1:435497-546971 GCA_013235015.1 Araneus ventricosus
AACCAAAGGACCAATCCCCAGCGCCAACCAAAGGACCGATTTTGATAATTTTTATTTCATATCAAAGATTATGACCCCTAGAAATGCCATCAAAGATTGACTATCCCTCACCACCCTCCATTATCGAGAGATATCGGAAAAACACTACTTCACTATACATTCTCAATGGGAAAAACTCTTGAGAGAGTCCCCCCAACCACTGGATCGATTTCGCCAATTTTTAGTTTATATGAAAGCTCACGACCCTATTTACATCGTAAATGGTCGCTTCTCAGTTTCAATTCTTCATTCTCGATAAAATAAATAGCAAAAACACTACTTCATTGTACATTCTCTAGGAGGGGAAACCTTGACTGTGTTCCCAGTCTCAACAACTGGATCGATTTTACCAATTCATCTCACTTTGCAAGCACAGCCAACAAATCAGAATGCTCCACTTTTATTGTGCAAGTTTAAAATAGTATTTTTTATCAGTACCAGCCACCATCTGAAAATTTTAAAAGTCATTTTTTTAAAGATATGAATAAAGTTGCCGTATTTGTTTCTCTAATTTTAATAAATTTGTAAAAATATTTTTAGGTATAATTTAAAACAATACTTTTTATTGTTGCAATCTGATTCAAACCGTTTTCAGTGTTTACACAAATAATATTTAATTCCGTGTTTCACTTCCATTATTGAAAGCTAAGGTAATGTCCTAATGGATTTTACTTTCTTTTTTGTTTCATCAATTTTTCTGTGATATCTGCAAACGAAGTCCTCTAAGGTAATAAATATATTTGGAAACATATTTAGTAAGCTGCATGATAATGGTCGCTACTTTTTAAATTCTTTTTATCAGCATGTTTTAATTCACTAACATGCAGCTAGACGTAAAATGTTCCACGCCATTTTAATGTTGAAATCAAATGCGCATTTTGATATTGTGTATTAGGAATAAGAAAGTGAAGATGACGCCTACAAGGTGCAATTAGATGTTGGGTGACATGACAGTCACATGATTCCATTAGGGATGTTCATGTAGACAATGAACAGAACAGGTGCAAGTCTAAAAGAACAGGGGTTAAATGTCTATCACAATTTTAAGTTTAAAATTGCTTTTTTAAGGGAACTATTAAAATCAAATTATGCACATGAGATTCAATTGAATTTATATTCCTGACAAACAAGCTAGTCGAAGTGGGCGGCTAGTATGTAATACACAGAAAACTCTCTACAGTGGTCACCCAACGTTCCAAGGAAAATTGACCGTTCTAAAAGGTTATTGTGTTTGGGAGTGGGAGTATAAAATATTTAAATAAGACCTAATTCGTCATTTCTGATAAATCTAATCTTAAAAATTATCCAAAAGAAAAAAAGTACTTTATCCGAAAATTTCTCTCTATATATATTTCTTTCTTTCTTTTATTCGTTTTTAGAAAAAAAGATAAAATTTGTGTCTGCTTGGGTCTTTCAGCTCTTTCGGAGGTCACTTTTTCAATTTTTTTTAAATTGTAAAAATATATCTATAATTGTTTCGTCGGTAGTTGTTGTGGAACGGCAATAATATCATCTATTTTTTATAAAGTCGTTGAACTGAAAGTTTCATTCGCTGATGGCCGTGACCATATTAACAATTTTTTGGTCGAGTTCGAATCAGCACCTGAAAGGCACAAATTAACTCTTTAATGCCCAAAGCCGGTAGAGTCCGAAATTCATTTTTCTTTTCTCACTGGGAAAGGAATGATCAATTTCTATCTGATTTCCTGTGTTGTTTTTAGTGTATGGATTTTTTGTTCTTTCTTTTCTCCATTTTCTCTTTATAAAATGTCCACGGTCGTAGAGACGAAAGGAAAGTATTTCATTGAAGTTAACCCGCGACAAACCCGACTGCTCAGAGGGATTTGAGTGGCCGTTAATAGATTTTATTTTAACATTATGTCTATGTGCCGAAAAATTCACTCCGAACAAAAATGGCCGTTGAGAGGAATGACCACTATGTATATCCACACTTTTGTGCAATACAGATACTTTAGTTTTACGTAATAATTCTGCCGAAAAGTGATCGAAACAGTCGATAGACAAATCAAAACATACAAATTTTCATCCGTCTTGTTGAGCTCTTAGCCGACCGACTGAAAACAGTCGGCAAAATGCGACATCTGATTCACTTGTCGCCTTGTCGGATATTCTGTCAAATGTGGTGCGAACTACTGGCCGAATGGAACTTAAAAGGATGTCGGTCATTCTATTGACTTAACCGTTAATCAGTCCAGATGGGATTAAAATTATTAGATTCCTTGATACCCTGCTCTCAACATCTCCCAAAATCTCAAAAGATTTTTGCCTACGAAAGTCTTAATTTCTCGCCTGCCCTCCGCTAGCGCCGCCTCTGGATGGCTGTAAGAGGTTCTTTTTTCTTTCTTTTTTGTACTTTCATTTTACTGTCATAAATCTGACAAACAAGGGAACTCGCCTGTAGGAAAAGGTTTTCTTGGGTAAAACTGTGACTAGGACACGAAATGACATATATGAAAAGACGACACTCACGCTTTCCTTTATGCTTTTGGGGGGAGCTTGCGTTTAGAAGAGTAATGGGGCCTCAGCCTTATTGGTCTGTCTTTTATGGATAATAATTGGTGAGAAAAGTGTTATTTCTGTTTTTAGTCGGAAGAGAGTAAAGACACCCACACACCCCCACCCACACACACCCACACACCCACACCCACACCCAAGTCTAAAAAACACGAGATTCAATGAAGATTTTTTTAAATTTTGCATAATTATAATCTACAATTACTGTGTATTATTAAGCTTATTATAAAGTGAAAATTTAACCTAATCATAACAAATAAATGAATTACATTATCTCCAAGAAGATTATCTTGCCTTAAATGGAAGAATGAGCTTAAGGTCATTGCTAAAAAGTAAAATTATCAAAATAACATAGAAAATCTATCAAAAACTAAACTTATTTGAAGTAACGAAGAAAGAAAGAAAAAGTCTGAGCTTAAAGAAAAGAAACTGGCGAAACAATGAAAATGGGCTGCATTTTAATACAACAGAAGAAGTTTTTTACATTATAAGAATGTATTTTGTACAAATCTATAGTTTTGCTCGTTCTTTATGAAATTTCTCACACATGCTTTTCAAAAAAAGATGAAAATAATTGTCAACTTTTTAAAGTCCAAAAGTAAATTAAAATTTCAGTTACTTAAAAATTAAGCAAGATTTTGGCGTTTTTTCGCAATATTTTCAAAAAATACTATCTAACAAAATGATTTTTGAATTATTTACGATTCAAAAATAACTTTGAAATGATACCAGTTTAATTACAAATTACTGAAACATTACCAGTACAAATTAATAAACTCTAAATCATCCAAAGAAGTTTGTTTTAAAGGTTCCTGGCTCTTTCAATAGATGCCCTACTAAAGGGCAGCATTTTTCCTTCATACTTTGTCGCTAAAACCGTATACGAAATATTTAACTTACGGAATTTTAAATCAAATAACTTTAATCATAATTTCGTTATTTTAAATGTACAACATTAAGGGGTGTTAAAAGGGATTTATTTTAAAAACGAGGAAAAATTAAATATATAATAAAAAATTAAATTAAGTATATAATTATTAAATATTATAGATTTAAATAGATTTTAATAGATTTCGCTAAAACATAGTTCGATGCGTTTCGTATACGATTTATTTTAAACTATTTTCTGGTTTTCATTAATTTTTTGAGTTGAGAATATGATTTGAAGTCAAAGAGAGAGCGATTTTCGCTAATAACTACGTTTTGCTAGTAGAATAAATTATGAAATTAGGGTTCAAAAATAATTACTTTTAAAATGGGACAAAATTTAAAGTTATTATTTTTCAACAAACATTTACTGTTTTTTGGTTTAATTTTGTTTATAAACGTTAAAAATTCAACATTAAGAAAAAGGCGATAAAGTTTTCTTTAAAGTGCGAGTTCTATATTTAGTAAAATCATGGAAAATGTTTCATTTTTTTTATACATAAAAAGTTAGTTTTTTTGCAAATTATCATTGATTTATTGAATTAATAAAAAGAAGGACGGTCTAGGAGATGCTATTAAAAATCGGATGTTTTTTAAAACAGTGAAAGATTACCTGTAAGTGTGCTATCATCTTTGCAGCAAACTTGTTTTGCAATCGTGGTGTGAAGTTCGTTATAACATTTTCACAGCAAACTTGTATTGCAAGTGGATTGGTCGATTATGCTTTGTTATTTTGCAGGAAGTTCGCTGCAAAGTTGCCACATCAAGTTTGTCATGACAAGCTAATATCAAGAAAAATCAAACTTGTTGGAAGTGTACATGCTATCTGGGTAGATGACTTCTAAAATATACTATTTATTTTTTGTACTGTTTACATTCATAATATTTTCAATAAGGAAACTTACCATGTACGCTTGTTTTTGGTTTCAAATATCGGCTGATGATTTATATTGAAAGGAAAAGGCTACACAGTCTGATAGGAAAGTCCTGAATTCGTGGTCAGAGAATCAGAATGTCCTCGCTTCGATGCAGTTTGAAAGTTTAGACAGTGAAGTGCCGGGGCAGGTGTTGCCCCCATCATCTTATCATGCTTCAAAGTAAAGATGTCGATACCTTACAAAATCTCGTGTATCTTGAGAATAGTTCATTAATCAACAAATATACTTAGAAAATTTTTGAGATCGTTTCAGGAGTTACTATAGTCTTTATTTTCAATACTTACTTATATTTTTATAATACAAATTCACCTCAGCATTTATAAATTTGTGTAGAAATGTGTTCGATAGGTGCAAAAATTTTCTGAAAACTCCAGAGTAGATGAAATATAAAATAATAATATCATTTTCTTGGTAATATTACAGGATTTTGAGCCATACGCTTAAAATTGTCTCTGTGAAATGATGAATTTGTCATTTTTATTGGGGATTAATCTTTTTCCAATAAACTTTAAAATATATAAGCATTTAGAAAAGTTAACTTCAATAAGGGAAATTTCATACTGAATTCAGTGTTCTTTTGATTCATAATAAGGTATATACATTTTCTGTTATAAATCTTTGTTAAATATAATAATTAATTCAAATTAAGATTGTCAATAATTAATCAATGGGGTTCTCCAACCGAATTTTTGGCTAACTTTGTTACATATATCCTCAATTTAGATTGCAGAATTTGAAAGACTACAATAAAATAAGATTTTAACATGAACAGTAAATCAAAAAAACATCTCTGTATTTTTTTTAAATATAAATTCTCATTCTACTGCAATGGAACATCTGCCTTCTAAATCTCAAAGTTTAATCTCTCGATCTTGAATATTTTCTGTGGCTGTTTCGATCAATAATTTCATTTTAAGTTCAAGTAAACATCCGTAAAGTAAACAGACACTTTTATTAGATTATAGAGTGCTCTTCCCTCTTGTCGTCAGGACAACCACATAGCAATTATCGAAGAGATGGAGCAGTAATTAAGAGATTTGATGTTTGACAAATTGACAAACTTAGAACACTGCTTTAGCACATGTAATCAGTTCACTAAATAAAGTTTGCTCGTATAAAAAGTTCTGAGAATTGAGGTATGACAGACAGAGATTAGACGAGACTGAAAAAGAAACACTCTTATGATAAAATCTTGTAAAAGCTATTTTCATCAATTACTTGTACAATTTCATGTGTGCTGAAAGCTTTATCTCAAATGCCCGCGGTTATGCTTCTTATGGACTGCAATGAATGTTCAAGGCTTACTGATAAGTTTTAAGCAGACTTTTTGTTCTTTAAAGAATAGGTAGATATCAAAAGGATTGAAACTTACATTTTAGAGCAATCAAGTTGCTGGTTGTACTTTTCATTATTAAAGCAAATATTTTGGTATTCATCAGGTTTTCTGAGGCTTGGCCAGCCCGGTCCGTATAAATTCTTGTTTTTGTCGTGCTATGTAATTTTTCCGCCGTTCTTCGCTTATAGATATATATAAAAAAAATGGATTTATTTCATGGAAAGAGGCAGAAATTTATTTTGCTGCTCATTTACTGATACTGCTTCTCAATTAAAAGATACCAAGAAAACAATACTTGAGCTCCAAGCAAAATATTGTTGTTCGTCCAATTGTCTTGTTTTTAATTAATACAGACCTGTTTCTTATAACTGGCTGCGTAATTCTGCGACACATTTCACAATCAAATCGGATTATTTTCTTTGAATTCTGTTATTATCAAAAAAGGTGAAACTGACCTACATGCAAACGATCTTTACAGTAACAAATAAATCAATAAAAATTAAACAAATCTCCAGATGTTAACACATTAACAAGAAAGTACAATTCGTAAAACGCAATGAAAAATTAAAACATCGTTTGAATGATTTTGTTCCCTGTACAAAATGATTAAAAAGGCATGCCAATCATAATTATCAGGGTTAAACCCAATTAAATTATTTTATGATATTACTTGTAATTTGCTTTGGGGATCATCAGCGCCGAAAGTATTGATTTTCCCGAATCAGCAATCAAAAGAAAGCAAAATAGCTAAAAAAAAGGCGCTTCCCAATAATGCCGAGAATTTTATTGTATATAGTACAAAACCCAGCTGTTCTTAAATCATTGTCATTCGCGAACCATACCAAAAAATTAATTCTGAAATTTATCCTTAAAAATACAAATAATCAATCACTTTTATTGAAGTTTTTTTTATCCAGTTATTATTATTATTATTTTTTTTTTGAAATTTTAACTGGATATTTGGGAAGCATTCATGTTGAGTAGTAAGGGGTAGAGCATTTGGGAAGAAGAATTACATGTTGAGTAAAAGCATTCAGGCTGTGCCATCATCTCCATATCATGAATTTTATCCCATTTGAGTTTCAATTTCTGTTTAATTAGTATTTTATAAAGTAAAAAAAAAAAAATGATAAAAAATATCTTCGTGATGCATTGCTAAACCATTTCTGTATGCAAAAAGCGAAATAAGAGCTTTTTATTTGCGCTAATGAAACTTTCTGTACAAATTTTTTATGTTTGGGTATTCGGATGGAACCCCATCGGGGGGACACCGCGTGTTCGCGGATGAGAGGCTGCCGTATAAGTAAGCAGGCTCTCGTCAACCCGATGGCACAATAATGGTGGTGTGGCTCTTTGGGCCCACTTCCGATGACAGGTCGTATCCCAGTAAAACGGGGAGTTGTTGCATGAGCCGCTCGTAATGGGGGCTATTATGCAGGAACCACATTGCTTGACTATCTGTTGCGGCGGCCGGTCCTTCAATAGTTTACCCAGATGCTTAGGCAGGGCGGGGTGATGTTCTTTGTGGCTTGTGTATTCGGATGGAAAATTATAATCGGGAGATTTAAAGCTTTGAAATTTATTATAATGAATTAAAAAAAGGAAAAGGAGCCTTAACTATATTTTAATTTTCGCAACTGCTTGTTATTGAATGAAATATTTCATTAACAATATGAACTAATAAAATACTTGAAATGTATACACGCTGTTTTATACTTTCTTTTAACCTTCCAGCGGGCGCGCGTATGTAAAAGATACTTGCATTGTGCATCGTATTACAAATTTATATCGTTCTTTTATAAATTTAATTGCAGTAAATCTATTGTTTACTAATAAATACAGATAACATAAATAAAAGTTGTATTTACTTTTG
Source organism: Araneus ventricosus (assembly GCA_013235015.1). Taxonomy (NCBI): domain Eukaryota; kingdom Metazoa; phylum Arthropoda; class Arachnida; order Araneae; family Araneidae; genus Araneus; species Araneus ventricosus. The sequence goes on from BGPR01000371.1 coordinate 443,146, forward strand.
TAAAACAACACGATATATATATGTAATACGATGCACAATATGTCGTAAAATTTAAGCAGGAGCGCCCGCTGGAAGGTTAAAGAATTTTCCTAATTAAGACACATTTCTGGAGAGTATTTGAATGAATTCCCATATTTTGTAACTCTCAAGAAGGAAGATTCCAAAAATAGAAACGACGAATACCTCTGCGACAAGTTAGTTTTATTATGAGCGAAGTGAAGAGTGATTGATACGAATTATAAAGAAATCACTGCAACATTGAGACGTACTTCATACGTCATGTTTTTGCGCATTCATTTATTTTTGAGTCATCGCTACGTCATCACTCCCCTTGTGTATTATTTTTTCGAAATGACATTTTAATATTAAACAAAACTTCACAGACAGTTTTATAGGATTTTATTATGAATAATGACAAAACAAAATTAAAATTGTTATCAGAAACAGAGAACTTTTGTAAACAAAAACAAAATTCGTGTTTCTTTATTAAAACATAAAACTTTGCTTTCAAGATGATTTCGTTTTTAAACAAAAAAAGAAAAACAATCGGTGATAGATTAAAACGACGTTTTAATGTTACAATAAAATCATTCAAATGTCGAATATTGAAGAAACTTATTTCAAAAAACCCCAAAATTCGTAAATTGAAAAGGTCTCAATCACATCGACAGTGTTAAGTATCAAGTGTTTGCAAGAAGTATTACTGGAACGTAAGCCATTTCTTCGGATTGTCAATCAGAATCTTCTTTATGTCATTTTCACTGAATCCGCGTTTTCTCATTTTTGGTAGCACATTCGCTATAATGTGTGAAAATCCATGACCACCGAATTTCATCTGCATAGAAAGAAACATTTTCAAATATACAAGAAAAATTGAAAAAAAAAAATAGTGCATACATTCTCTTTATTCGCAAATATTATTAGGAAGAGAGTTTATGGTCAATTTAAGACAGTTCCGAAATCAAGATAAATTATTCATCTGAAACCATCGCTGCATTTGATGATTACTGAGTAACGGCGTAATATTGTTAATTGAATCAGAAGCTGTTTACCGAAGATGATCAGAAATATTAATTTATTACTAACAACGGAATGTTAAACATCTGCACATTTATCCTCATTTCCTGCCATAAGTTTTTCTGTTTCCCGAAAGTAATTAATTTTACAGCTGTAACATCAGATTAAATGATAGTCGGACATTACCAGGTTGCTAGATAAACAGCGTGATTAAGGCGAGACAGGGGACTCCGTTTACCGCGCAGCGCGAAAGGGCAGGACTCACGACAGATACATTTGGATGATTAAATGTTGTGCAGAAGGTTAGGGGCAAAAATAAGTGATTCCTTCACAACGCTTTCAATCTTTTCAAAGTTAAATAGGAAGAATTTTTTTAACATTTTATGTGATCAGAAAATCAATGTAATCTGTTAATATTGCTAGAAAAGGTTTATTACTTTGTGTCTTAGATTAAAAAGTTTTATTTATCTAAGATACAAAACTGATAATTTGTTAAGGAATTAATAAATAGTAACATTATTTGCAGTTAATATAACGCTAACCACGAGGCTTTGATTTCAAGCTTTTAATTTTGTGAATAAAGGGAATATATTCTTCATACTAATCTCCGTGCAATATAGTAAACTAATCGTCAAAAAACGGACAGAAATCAATATTAAAAAACGTTTAAGATATTTTATGTTTTAAGGGATTTCTTATTTATCAAAGTTGAATTTCCAGATCATCTTTTGGGTATTATATTGAGCAGTATTTATTTCATGAACTTGCTAATTAATTTATTACGCTATGCTGCTACAATACTAACGTAGTACTATCAACTATTGATTTCTTTTTGGAAGTATTGAAGATGAATGTACAGTTTGACGAGGAAATTGCATTCGAGTTTTAAAATGTACAGTAAAGTCCTTCGAATAAAAACTCTAAAAATTTTTCTTCCCTTTCGTATTATTTGAGATGTACTTCATTTGTACCTCAATATTTTTTGAAAAGGATTTGCTTCTATTGTATGTCGTATACTGACGTGTTACGCTGTATTTACTTAAAGATTCTTTGGGTATAAATAGTTACAAAGTTGTAAATTAGCTGAGAGATGTGCAGCCTTGAAATTGATGTGAAATAAATGGGTCACTAGGTCAATATATTCATCAGTAATTGGAGGAGTTTTAATTGCGTAACATGAAAATGTATTTAAGCGCATTTCATTGTTGGGATTTGGTTTATTGATCTCGTTCATACTTTTGCAGTGGCCTTCGCTATTGACAGAATCATGATTCAATGACTTTTTTTCTGTTCCTACGCATATTTATTAGCTCCTATCTGTTTCTTTTAATAGATACATATTTGTCTGGCTTCTAGTCAAATTTCCACTGCACAAACAAAGAGATTGAAAAGTCTAAGTCACTTCCAATTATTGAAGAACTTCTAGATATTACAGTAGTTTATTGATGATACATTCATCATTGCATTGACAGTGATAATTGCGAAGTTTTTCACAATACATCCGTTTTTTTATTATCACAGCAACAACATTTTAAAATGAATCAAAGACAAAAATTAATAATAATTATTTTTAAATCGTGTTTCTAAAAGTGTCTTTTTCCTATAATGCGTGACTGATATAAAAATTCGCATGAAAAATACTACTTTTAAACACATCGATAATTCTAATAAGACGACTTCAAAACAAACACTATATTGGATACTATACATATTAAACATTTTTTGTTATGAGAAATAGACCTTGGACCTCGTTTTGCTGAGGAAGAAAACGCAAAGGGAAGTTTCATTTACTTCAAAATGCGCCTGGATGTAGTTCATAATATCACAATTTATTCATCTTTAAATAAATAAAAGTTTTCTCCCCACTTTTGAAATTGATTTTTATTTATATCGCACTTTATTAAGATTTGATTTAAAACTAGATCTAACTGAAATTTAGGAGAATGAATACCTTAATTAGCAGTGGCAGCGGTTGGGTGAAAAAAATGAGGAGGCAAAAAATTTACTGATATCTGAAAGTACCCGGGAGTATAGGGGGTAAACAGCAAAATTTAAAAATTTTGTTAGAAAATTATCTAGTTTTACCGAATACTATTGCTTTTTTACGTTTCCTAGTTTTAAACAGCTAAAAAGAAATAAAAAATTAATTTTTCCCAGAAAAGTAGGGGGGGGGGGGGGGGGGGGGAGTCACCCTCCTTACTCGCCGACAGTGTTAATCAGCACCTCCCAAACTATAATCCATGAAATTTCAATTGAGCGATAGATAAGAGAGGATCTCTGCTTGACAAGATGATTTGAATATATGATGGCGCGATGAAGTGGATGGGTGATTTTATAATCATACGAGATAACTGTTAAATTTTTCACGGGTTATAAATCATAACTTTAAGAGTGATAAGAGAGATATTTTATGCATCTAAATTTCAATCAGTTAGATAAATGGTCATTAGTTTTTAAAGTTAAATTTACTTAAATATGATCTTTGAAAAAAAAAAACACACCATAAAAATCAATCGACATAAGCACCAGGTAAACGAAACCTAAATTCGCCAGAAGATAAATAGGTCAATTTGTAAGTCGTTCTTCTATCGAGGTAGCCAAAGGTAGTAAAAGAAGAAGGAGAAACATAAAATGTATTTCCAAATTTTCTTAAAATGTCTACGTTGTTATTATGCACCATTGAAAGATGAAATAGAAATAATAATGCTGAATAAATTCGGTACGATTAAACCCTAATGAAAAAAACTGCTGCTTCTAACTGCTTTGCTCTAATTTAAAAAAATCAACTTACTAATCTATGTTTTGTATGAATATCGTGGCCAATAACGATTTTGTCACCGAACCCTTGTTGAATTAAGTGGTATAAACGCTCAACTCTCTGAGCGTCACTTGGCATATCTATGTCTTCGTTATGCTGATAATGTGACACTTCAATACCAAACAAGTCAAATTCACAGTAACTTCCCATAGAGGCAAACTCTGCTAGATCTTCTTTTGTATGGAGGGTACCTAAATAAAAAGAAAAAAAAAGATGCTATGATTTTTATAGTACCAGAAACGAACAAGTGGTTTCTAAATTTTTTCCAATTTTTTTTTCTAGAGTCTCTCAAGAACTCTTTACAAAAATCTGCGCATTGGCTGTCGTTATATATTCTGTGTCCTTTCTTTACAGGTATAAAATAGGGGCAGAGTTATTTTCATTTTGCAGATTTTGTTTGTGGCTCACGTTTAAATGACTTCTTCCGAGCATCACCCACGGAAAATAGATTAAACCCAGTTTCTAAGGCAAGATATAAGAATAGGTATTATCTCTGGAATGATTCTTTCGGTAAATATACAGCAATTTCAAGTGACGCCACAGTCACATGACAAAAATTACTGTGTATGTCATTTAATCTAATATCTAACTACACGCATGCTTTTCCTTCTGCAAGATACGCACTGCATTTCAGAATTAAATGGATGGGGCGCATTTGACGTGATCATATGAGAATATTGACTCTATTCGACGGATGAGTAATTTAAACATGGTACATATCAATATTTTTTACAAATCATCGCCCTAATATCCTAATAAATTCTAAAAATTAAAAAAAATGCTATAAAATAAAGAAATTTTCCATGCTGAAACAGTTTTAGGAGATGTTCTTAAAGCAATATACAAAAAGGTTGTTCAGCTCGATGATTACGGTATAGTTATTGTTATTTGTAAAGAAAAATTTATACAAGAATATGCAAAATAAACGTAAAACTTGTAATTCATCTTTCAGCATCTTCGAAATTTTAAGGTTAAATAAAAAAAAAATAATAAAAACCTACAAAAGTGTATTTAACATTAAGAGAGCAAGAAGTAAGTCAAAATTTATGATTTAGATTAATTTTTAATGCCAAATCAACCAAGTTCAAAATAAATTTTGTTTGAGTTAGATGTGGCAGAGATTGCTTCATAGTTGTGTTCAAATATATCTCCGTTTATATAAATGATCATAAAGCTTGGTATTCTATTATAAGAAGAGAAATTAAAAATAATTTAGAAACATAGAATCCCGTATATGGAATTTATTTAGAAACAGATATTATCTCTAAAACTTTCTAACTTATTTTTAACTTTTCTGATGCTCCGTAATCCCTTTATGTCTACTCTATAGTAAATTACTAAGGTCGTTTCATAACATAAAAAAAGATATTGATTTATTGCAATTCTAGGAAAAATCCAGCGATTCTAGCCAAATCTCTTTGCCGCAAGTCGTTCATCTACTAAAATGATTCACTCGCATAATATGTCGCAAAAATGGGTGAGAAATGAAACAAGTTTTGTTTCTTTCCCCCCTTAACAATACGAATTTCAAAAGGTATTAAACAATGTCAATAGACTTTGAAAGTAAGATTAGAAATTCATTTGTCTTGCATAATTATTTTATCTTTTTATTTATTTACAAATCAAAGTGGAAAATGCGAGAGAGTTCCTATAAATAACAGCTTTTTCTGTTGTTCTTTCCAGAAAAAAAACACCTGAAGATATTTGCGCATAAATTACAAAATATATCCGAGGGAGTTTTTTTTTATATGATTGATATTTTTCGTAAAATTTCTGTTTAAATACAACGAAGTTTGCTATAATTAAGTGAACTGTTAAAATTGAAATTCGTCGGATAGAAGCCCTTATTTTTATTTATTCACAACACCGTATTTTTAAAAACCAAAACAAGCTTCAAAAGGCCCTTTGTTTTTATGTATTTATTTTGTATTATGAATTCGAGATTTCATTTCGAGTTCAAATTTTCGAGTAGTTAATGAATATAACTCACTAATTTTGTTCAAAAAGGTTTTGTTCAATGGTATTTACATTTATTTTCACTAAATGCATAGGAAATTTCTTTAAAATAGTTCCAAAGGCCTTTTGATCCTTTCACAAGACAATACAATATGTTAAAGTATTATTTAAACTCGCAGTTAAATATATAATTAACTCTCTCTATAAAAAATAATTAGCCGACATTGGTTACATTTTATTGAAATTCATTACACAGAGCTTATTTTAAATCCCACACATATGTATTGGGTGGTATGCTTTTCAGAATTTTTCCAACTTAAATTCAATACTAGTGGAATTTAAAAATTTTATTGCATTTTAAAATTATTAGCTAACGAGGTGGCAAAGCCACTGAGTCCAACTGCTCAGAATATGCAGTTTGTCAGCGAGGTGGGCCATCGTAGACGGACAGGAGCGTAGAGTCTTCTGCTATAATATTAACAAATTAGGAAAGATAGTTTTTTCATTTACCTCTTAAAAGCAGAGTCTTAATTAAAGAATATTTTATTCCATTTTTTTATAAGACAGTTTGTTATACAAATTCATAAAACTAAACTCTGGCGTAAAATTAGAAACAAATACAAGTAATGGGACAGTTTTGGTAAAAACAATTTTAAATTATAAAATTTTGATGAAGTTAAACAGAACGAGAAAACTTAGGACCAATACTGAGCTTCAAACTCATTTTTTCACCTATGAACAGAACAAATTATTTTTCGGCAGTTGTCTAATTATTTAGAATTTATTGTTTTTGATTTTGCTTTTTCTCAGAAAGGTTTCCTTCCAAAAAATTTAAAATTAATAATAAATAAATAGAAATTATAAAAAATATTAATTTCAAAACGACGAATGAAATAGTTTCACAGGAACTTTCATATAAAAGCAATGTTTCACAGTCTTTCCTTTCAGTAGAATCACTTAGAAGTAACTGCAGTTATTTAAACAACTTCAACGTTCATTAACTATCTAATTACTTGCTTTTTTAGAAAGGTTTCTTTCCCAAAAAGTAAAAATAATAAATAAATAAAAATTATAAAAAAAGATTTATTTTAAAATAGCGAATGGAATAATTCTACAGGAACTTTCTTACAAAAGCAGTGTTTCAGAGTCTTTCAGTTCAGGAGAATTACTTAGAGATAACTGCAGTTGATTTAAACTACTTCATTATTCATTAACTATCCAATTACTTTCCAATTGATCATTAATTCATTACTGCATCTTATCATTTCATATCAAGTAAAATGTATTTTATTTTACAGTTCTATGGACGTTTTTACAGCAACTTCTATATTATATCGATATATATCTAACTACATTCTACCTTCTAAACTTTCTGTGATCCCATCTCACTTTCAGAAACTCACCAACTTATTAGTTCTTCATTTCAGGCAAAATATTGATTCCTCCAAGAGTAGTACCGAACATCCAATCGTAAAAGTCTGCGCCGACTTTAATTAAAAAAAAAGTTCTGGAAGTTCATTAACTTGTTCCTCAGCCAGACGTCAACTGCAATCTCTCTCTACGGTGATTTCTGTCGACGAATTATTCTGTCCTTGGTTTTATGGTTTAAACCCTGTTTCACAAACCTTATTTTAGATCATTTATGCACGCATTGACATGGATTCCCTTGTTAATGCAAGGTCTCCTCACACGGCAATGAAGCTCAAGTTCCACGATTTTAATGATTAGGACATTTAAAAAGTTTGCTTTCTTAAAGATCCACTTTTCTGTTGTCCAAAAGGCTTCGAATTCTGCAATTTTGATTCTTAATTGAACATATTCAGTTAATAGTAAAATGTGATAAAGTGAAATACGTTTAAATAATCTAATCACCTCCACCTAACATTCATTTAAGTAAATGAATGTTAGAAACTTTAAAATTAGTTTTTCCTGATGGTTTCATAAGAACATAGAGTGAGAATTTTTATAGGAAACTGATTAGATGTCGTCGACTACTGTTAGCTTGGTGTGGAATTTTAACGAAGGAGATCCATGTTCAAGTGCTGTCTTCGTCGTCTGAACACGGTTTAAAATTACGTGTTCCGTCCCAAAACAGTCCTTGTGTAGCTTCAAAATGGGATGTTAATTTGAATCTAAACTAAACCTGCTAATGCACTAATCGGAAAAAAATTATTAATTAAAACTAGAATTTAGAGTAATTTTGCTCAGAAAACTTTAAAAAAATGTCTTTTTACATCATGATGTTGTAAGTTGATTGCTGCATCATCATGTATTAAATCAAAAATAAATAGTTTTTAATAAAACTAAAAAGAGTTTAAACGTGAACTTGAAAGTGTATATAAATATACAGAAATTTTTTTAATAAATATTAAGATAATTACTAAGTTTCATAGCAAATACTGCTTAATGTCATTTGGTACAAATTACTACTTTGACAAGTTTTCGCAAAAAAAAGAACAAAAAAAGTCTTCCTTGCCGGAAAATAAAGTTTATTGTTCAGCTATAAACCTTTTCATAGCGATGTAGAAAATGTAGTAGTTTCAAATGCAAGTGTGGAATAAAATAAAAATAAAAAGAAACTGCTTTTTAAGAGCATGATTTCATACGCTTGACATGAAAATAACAGCTGAACATCGCTAGATGCATCGAAAGACAAAGGATTTCTTTTTCGCTATCTTTTCAAATTTATTCGATTAAATATCATTGCGAAAGGCATTCCAAAATGTTCGATCAAAAATTTACCTGCTATTTTAAGGAACCTTTTGTGATCATATGTACAAAAATGTTGGGTGAATGATCGAGATGGTTTATTTTATTTTTATAGCAATGACTGATATTTTAAAATATTGTCCTTTTTTCATATATTATTGATACTTAACTTTACACAGAGTAGCGATAAGATTTTTCGACGGTGTTTGACATAAGCGTGCAGGCTGAAAGTCTATTGTTAGTGTATTTGTTGTGAGATTTCTATTACGGGACAAGAAAGGGACTGAAAGCAGAGAAGTTTTAGGAAACCAAAGGTTCGAAAATTCTATAATCCAGTTCACGAATTTTTCAGTTTAAGGCATTAAGTTTAAGACACTCCCTCAAACTTCATTCTCCAATTAGTAAATTAAAATGAACTTGCTTTTCTTTTATTCCAGCTTTGGATGAAAGATTGGGACTGTCTTTTCACTTGTTAAGCGCCAAGTCGATGGAAGAGAATTAGTCTTAAAAATTCGGTAACACAAATCTTAAATCACGCCGAAAATGTTATAATTGACATTTCATTACGGTTACTTAATGATTTCTAAAGAAAGAATTTATAACTCAAGTTTTCAGAAAAAATCCAAACGCGGAAGCAAGCTCAACTGCATATATTTTTATATACTTTTATTTAATATGACTTATTTCGAGTTTGTTAAATAATTCTCGTAATCAATTTTTTACTCACTTCCTGACGTACTAGAGCTTTGAAATTTCGTACATTTATGTGTTCTTGATGAAAATACACTATTTTAATTATTTCAAAAGCCAATTATTAGTTAATCGATTGATTTAATAAAATTTTTATTCCATTCGAGCGGCGCCACCTGATAGTGAATTTGAGAAAAAAATTGATTTCATTATTTCATAATATATATGAGTTACATAATAATATTTATTCAAAATTCTATAATATTTATAATGAATTATAAACTAAAGAATAAAAAGTAGAAAATAATTTTAAAATTTTTCTTTTTAGTAGACTTATAAAATTGGATTTTCAAAAAATGTTTTTATTAAATTTATTCATTTAATTCGTATGCCTCGGGCAACGTATAAATCACGTCGAAACTATTCCACACAATTAAACGGGTTACATCAGCAATGCGTATAAACAGCCATTCACCTCGTTTCAAAAGTACAGTGGAACCTCGCTTAACGAGAACCTCTCATAACAAGTAATTCGCATAACGAACAAAACAAATTTTTAAAAATGACTCGCTTAACGAGCGACGTTTCGCTTAACGATTGACGAGGAGAGGGAAAGTCCCGGATTGTGTGCCTGCTTATCAATAAGTTTTTAGCACTCGTTCCGATAGCATCTTAGTGTCGCTTGTGGTCACAAATTTTTACAAACTTGTGTTCGGACGTATTATTGAAGCAACCAATGAATCATCACGAGACCATGAAGGGGCCAGTCTTACTCTCAGAGAGTTTTGAAAGTATCGCTTCCACATCGTTTCCTGTCTTACGATACAAGGGAAAGAACTACCAAGAGGCCCCCTCAGTTCTGCTTGAAAGAAGCTTTGGACGGAGAGCTTTGTCGAATGTGACTTTGAGGGGGGGGGGGGGGAAGCACCACCGGTGGAGCCAGCAACAACTTCATGGACTGGAATTGGATAATGATATCGATGAGCGTGTGAAAGACCACAGCCATGAGCTGACCACCAAAGAGCATTGGAGTTGCATTGTGTTTCACAGCAAGAAGTTGTGGGCGAGAGTTTGTCAGAGGAGGAGGAGGTAACAGCAAAGCAATGGTGCAATTAGAGAAATGCCGAAAGCATGGGAAATTGTTGCATGGCACATTGAGAAGCATCACCCTAATAAGGCACTGGCTATGCGCACTACAAATTTCTTTAATAATAATACTGTGTATCTTTTTCATCAAATTTTGAAGCGGCAGAAAAAAACAAATGTCTGTAGACAGCTTTCTAGTAAAACAAAAAGAATTAGGTATGTATCATAAATAATAAACTAATTATTTCGATTTTTTTCCTGCAAATATAGGTCGGCTCATTCCGCGATAGAAAAAAAGATGAAGATGATCCACGATCCTTAACAATGCCATATATAATTTTCTTTAAATAAATCTTATACATAAAATTTGTTGAGTATTTTTTTCTGCATGGAACACATTATCGGATTTTACATTAATTTATACGAGAAAAATTGTTTCGCATTACGAGTAAGATCCTGGAATGAATCATGCTCGTATGCGGATTTACTTCCAAACGATGCATATAAACAACGATAAACAAATTATGTTGGATTATACAGAAAAAGTTTCTAAAAAAATCCGCTGTTTGAGGGTTAAATTACATCAATATTGGTACGGAGTTAGGCTGTTAAAATCTTTCCAACGAACAACGAAACACGAAGAAAATGCTGTTACCTTAATTTTAATAGCAAATATTTTAAGCATGATGTCATTTCATTTCTGTGTATCGATTCTTAATGCGAGGTTATAAATTCATAATTTGAACTCCCACAATAAGCGTGTCCTTATGTAGATACTTATTTTTATTTTATCTCGCAGGCTAACTTATTCGCTATAAAGACCTAGATGCTTCTATGAAGATTCAGAAGCTAGGATTAGACCTAGCTATAATCTAAATATCAGAGTAACTGATCTTCATTTTAGAATCCTACATCGGATGGACTTTAGAATCTAGTGTGGATGAGATTTTAATAATGCCTTGTCTCTAACTGAAAGGAACTAGATAATTAGAGTTAACCAACTCGAAATTAGACCATTTATCTTCTGGTCATATTTTCTTTCTATGATAAAAGAAGTACAAGAATAAAAACACTAAAATAAATTAATTGACTTAAGAAAACTAAAACATTCAATGCGATAAATTTCATTTAGTTAGATTAACGTCCCTTTTTGTAAGTACATGAGGACTATTTTGGGATGGACGTCTCAATTTTTTAAACCGTGGTTTGATGATAGGGCACCTGAGCCGGCATCCTGCTGTTCAGACTTCCATGCCACAGAAGCGCGAGTTTGTATGACTCACGATGAACGATTTTGGCCCGGTACACACTTGCGATTTGTGTCGCAGAAGCAATAAACCAGTCATTTGCGGTAAAAGCCATAAACGGGACGAAGTACACTGAGAATACCTAGCCGGTTCCCACTTACCCCCTTTGCGACAAACTTTCCCCGCGACTGGAAAAATATCGCAGATGCGATACTCTCCACAGGGGGTAAGTGGGGACCGGCTAGGTCTTCTCAATGTATTTCGTCCCGTTTATGGCTTTTACCGCAAATGACTGGTTTATTGCTTCTGCGACACAAATCGCAAGTGTGTACCGGGCCTACGTGCACCAGGTTCATATGGAGGACTTATCTTCAGTTGGAGGAATCGGTTCTCGAACCCACGATCCTCGACCCCATATTCATTTCGAGAAATTTATGAGATTTTGAAAGTATGGCAGCATGTCTTCCGGGGTTTTTAACGCGACTTTTTTTTCTCAGCAAATAAAAATTATTGGCCTAGTTCGAATTTTGGGCAGATCTTTATTATCCATTATTCAATCCAATTTTAATACCCAGAATAAAAGGTAATCGATAAAATTTTGTTAATATAGATTACAAACTTTTTGTTAGCATAGACTCTGCTACGTCAAAAATTCTTAACGTTTTATTTGCTTCTAGAATTCAGAATATTTTACTGCAGTAAAATAAAGAATCGAAGCAAAAGTATGCTTTGCATCAACATTTTCTCTTTGTATCTGCATTTTCTCTTTGTATCTGCATTTTCTCTTTGTATCTGTATTTTCTCTTTGTTAAAGTTAAGAAAGAAAATGACCCACTTTTCCCCACTACATATAGTGTATTATAATCATTGTTCATTGTTCATTTTGGATTCAAGTCCATTAAGCAATGCTCACTAACCTATAATTTTCGACCTAGTATGGAGCTACTTACCTGAGATTACAGCTTAGTTAGACAAGATTCCACTATATATTAATGCTATCTTACAGTATGTTGTTGTAACTTTTGCTTTGTCAGGATTTTTTCAAGGTCAAACTTACGTTCCAAATGTGACATAACAGTTTTCTCAAGTTTTCCTCCTGCTTCTTGAAATACCCTGAAGATTTCTTCGGGAGATTTTTTATCCCTACCAGGATGTATTATCACTGGACAACCCGTTTCTGCTTGCACGATTGCTGATGAAACTAGTGATTTTCTTTCGAAGTCTGAAATGAAAGAAAAAGAGATGCAAATGGACAATTTTTATGCTAAGTATATGTTGAACTAAGCAAAGGAAATAACTATCAGTTTTAAATTAGAAACCGCAAACTGTGAAATGATTTTGAATTTAAATATTTTAATCCATTTGTATCTTTTAATTAAAATCGAAAATGGGCTTGTATCAAGATTTATTTATTTATTTACTTTTGTAAAAATGAATATAAATACGCTCAAATGTGCCATAACTGAGAAATGTTCCGTCTTTTGATGCAAATGGTTAAGTATCAAAAATTGAAAAATTATTTAAGAAAAATACTTATAATTACTGAATGATTTAGGACTGTTTGAAAACTGAAGACAATAGGAATGATCGCATTTCGAATTTCTTGCTCAGATTTAGATAATGAATGCACTCAATATGTTAGTTATTGGTATGTTGAAGGTAAATTTTACATTTGCTTGTTTCAGCATTTTTCTAAAACTGATCTCATCGAAAAAGGACATTCAAAGCATCTTTCATGATGATAGTTAATTGGTTTTCTTTAGAAAACAAATTTATAATCTACTTGTTTTTTTTTTTGGTGTAGGAGAGAATTGCGGTATTTGGACACGTCGCCTAGATTGGATCTTTATCAAAATCTTAATTCTATGAAATATTTGGGTCGTAAAATAGGCATCTTATATTGCAACAATGTAATTGTGGTTTGTAGAATCGTTTTTTAGAGAAAGCACTACGTGGCTGCTGCAATTAATGAAAAAGAGTATACATTTAGATATTACCAATTAAATATTTAACAAAAGACTACTAGTCCCTACGTTGTTTCAAAGCAACTAGCAAAATACGTTATGATATTCTCAGAGAGAAAACTTGTTTGGTTACAGTTTACTATAATAATTTTATTAAAATAGTTTGAAGATAAGATGAGGTGAATTTTTTTTGTTGTTGTCCAAAATTTGCTCAGATTGAATCAAAAACAGTAGTCTGAATTGGACTGGTTCCATCATGGGGGCTCTCATATTAACGAAAACATTTGGAAAAGCTTACGAAACTTTTCTTATTTAAAGATCAGGTTTATTATATGGCTCACCATGGTTTAGAAAAAAAAAGACACCAGGAACTGTCTTTAGGCTCCACTTTGCAATTAATGCCCAGAGAAGAGAACTTTCTCGATAGCCTCTTATAACACGAGGACAATCGCAAACTGTTAACCACTGATATTCCATAGATTTCGGTACTGGGAGGTAGAAATGCATGCAACCTTGAAATTTTGAAGGCCAAACAAACAAGACAGATTTATACATACAACTTAATTTCCACAACTTCCCAGTTATTTCAATGAGGCCATAATTACTTGTTTTTGTGTCAAGTTTTTGAATTTCCGAACTTCGGCGAAAAATATGAAATTCAAATGATTTCATCATGTGAATAAACTGCTGATATCTACATCCAAAAATTACCACTGTATTGTAAAGATTTAATTGTTGCACTATGCCAGGAACAAAAAAAATTGCTTTAGTTGTGCTTAAAGAAATTGGTGGTCCGATTTGGGAAGCCAGTTTCTTTAATTGGACAGTTGTCGCAGTTTTAAAATACTATTTTTTACTACTTTGAAGTGCACTTCTTAAAAAGTTAATTACATTGTTTTGAAGATAGATAAACTACGAAAAATTCAAATAGTTTCTTTTATTAAGATTACTTTTCTATAACTGCACATCAAAAAAATGTTTAGGTGGTCCAAATAGAGGCATCTCCTCTTATATTAGTCAAAAATCATTTTTCTTTCGACTCAATAAGCTTTTCTTTAAATTCTAATAAATACGATGCCTGCTATAGGAAATTCTTTTAATTTTAATTTGGTATTTGCCCCAACTTGCTTTTGAAAACAAGAATGATGTATATATTTTTTTAATTTCTGTAAGCATCACATTTTAATTTTACTGTTGCTTTTTTGAAATTGATATGCATTTCCTTTACTTAATCAACTACTATTAAGGCAGAATTTTATGCGATATTTTGGCAGAAAACCCACCAGCAAGCGGCCAAGAGCATCCAACTTCTCCAATAACTCCACATTTAACATCAGTACCATCAATACCAACCAGCAAATCTTCTCTCATTTTAGCTGCCATGTCTTCTACCTTCATATTAAGTACAGATTGAGACTGAGCAAAGGTGACGTAAAATCCTGAAAATGGTAAAATACAAAAAGCAATGATTTTAGTGAAAGTAATCACACATTTTATTCAAAAAAGTCATGAACACGTTTACTGCAACACATAATTTTTTTACATTTCTAGTTTGGAATGCTGGTCTGAGCGAACTTCTATTTGCAATATTTAAGTCATTCCTTACTTAGATAATCTGATTTTCATATAATTCGGTACACTGACGGATAACTTAACTGTCAAGTATTTATAGTTGTGGTTGGTCATCCCGAAAAATCCTTGACAAATGTCAGTGCTGGAATTGCATCCCACTATACTTTATGTAAACGTGTTGGGTTGGGCTATACTGGCTCCTTTTAATATTTAGGAACAACGTCAATCGATGGCTAAATGTTTTGTTATTAAATAAATTTGATTCAATGAACTTGGAAATCTGAAAGCCCATCTCTCTAGCACATCAGAAAGTGTGAAAAATCGATTACGAACACGAAACAAATCAAGTTAAATAAAAGTGCATAAAAAAGATTGAGTTCGAGTTTCTAAAAAATCATATTCACTTTAAATTACAAGAATGGCGAATTAGATGATATTATTCGTGTAAGGATTCATAAAACGGAATATTCCCAAAATTCCACCTAAAATTCGTAAATCTCTATTTAAAAATGCATTTATTTTATCAAATTAAATTCATTAAAATTGAACAATCACTGTGATTTAACGAATAATTAAGAAACATAAACGCTATGCCAAATATAATTTTCAATTAATTAACTGTTAATTTGATCCAAGTAGTTGATTGAAGAAAAATGTCATATGCTTAAAAAATTTCGTCAGATTTGAATTTATTATGACGGACAACATTAAGGCTCATAAGTCAACAGTTAGAAAAATATAATGCAACACTTCCTTCCTATTACGGCTGTAGAAACTCACGAAGTACATATTTGTTCCTCTGCAGGTGCAAGTACGGACTTACAGATGGATAAGGAATGAATGTATCGGGTTTAAGATCTTTTCTTTCAGTTTCTGGCTAAAATTTTAATTTTTATACAGTATATGCAGTTCCTATATTTTGTCAAAATAAACCATAAAACGAAGAAAACTAAATATAAAGAATTATCTACACTCAAAGAAGTAATTCCATTTAGTATTTATTGTTGTAACTACTCTTGAAACTAACAGCGCATATCTATGAGACTTGATTTCCTTTCAAGCCGCTAGGGACAGAAAAAACTGATGGAAAAAGAAAAATAATACTTTATATTGAAGTATGCTTTCTTTTCATATAGGTGAGTTTGCTTTTGATTATCTTGATAAATGGCGCATCTTTTAATAGCTTAATATTTCAAGGTTTAAAGGACTTTTTCTCGAGTGATTAAAAAAAAACTGAACATAGCGGGTTTCGAAGTTACATGCACGAAATTTGATCGTAACTATATTTTTTCTCGGTTAAAAGTTCGAATTGAAAGCGGTTGGATCACATCATGTTAAAAATTTGAAACATACCCCGGTTATTAATTAAGCATACTAAATAGAACAATTATTACAACAGTTTAAGAAAGAATACACTCAAATACGTATATTATATATAAATTTAATAGCAAACAAAAAGAAATATGTTTGCATACCACTCTGTGGATAATAACAAGTAATGAACCATGGTCGATAGCCGTGTCATATTTAACTTTTATGTATGTGGAGGACTTATTTACCGGAGAAAGGATTATTTTATACAATTATGATATTTTGAAACAGTGAGAACCTATCGATGGTTGGAAAAAAACTCACTTTGACTGTGATGTTTGCGTAGAGATTAGGCATAGAATATGTCGGGGAGACAAGAGACTGAAGTTAACTAAAATGGAACCTAACATAAAATCTCTTTGCAGTAAGCATAAAGCGTAAGGATCTCACTAAATTTAATAATAAATAATTACTAATAATATAAAAAAAATTCTTTAAAATTATTTCGTACTTGAATTTCAGTTCTACATTATAGGTTTTGAAAATTTACTTAATGTGTTTCTCAACAATTTCCTCAGTGAACAATTCAATTTTTGAATATTTAAGATTATGTGTATGCTACATAGGGGACATAAGAATTTTTGAAAGACTTGGGTGGGGCATGGCCCAAAAAAGTTTGGGAAACACTGGGTTAGTCAAAAAATATTCCGTTTCTTACTAGCGAAATTTTGTCTTCTGGAATTTCTGTAACAGGCAAAGCTTATTTCCTGATGTAATTTTCATGCACGGTAGATATATCTCATATTTCGATTTTTGTTTAAAAATGTAAAAAAAAAATAATAATTCTGACTGAACTAAAAGTAAATAGAAAATTCAGAAACAAAAAAATTCTTAATTATTATCATTGGTTCATGTTTGTGGATAAAATAACAGAAAATATTTGATATGAAAAGATTTTTTAAAAATTAAACCCAATAAGATAATGTAAAAAAAAATTTGAAAATAATATTAAGCGTCTTCGAATTTGTTTTGCACGGTTTATTTGAAATTTAAAACCAAGCTTTTTAATGAATGCGCTAATTAAGTGACTTGAATTAGTGATTTCACTAATTACATCAGTGAATGCAGTTAAATTAAGTGATGTTACTTAAAAAAATTTGTTTACCTTACAATATTATTTTTATTTTTCCCCCCCCCCCCAAATGCAGTTGTATAAACTGTAAAAAGGCAGTGATACTTTATTACACAGAAGTTTCTTTTCGCTGTTAATGAAAAATATGTGTGAAAAACCACATTAATTAAGATATAGAAGTCACGATTTCTGAGATGGGCTAAATATTTGAATATATATCAGAAAACAAGCTCTTATCATATTTTGGAATTTTAACTTTTTAATTCTACATTGTTGAATTTTCTATTTTTCAACATATGTTGCTCGAATGCATATAAAAATTATTTTAAAATTATACGAAAATAATTGTAAAATTTTAAATTTGCGGTTAAATTTTAATAAAAATTAATCAATTAAAACATCAATACTTTAATAAAAATTTCTTCAGTCAATCTTCTTGAAGTCAAAAATGTAGTAAGTAAAAAAAATTTTAATCATTTATCAAATCAATTGAAAAAAAGGCAAAAATGGTAATAATGTATCTATGAATCACTGCGTAGTGTAGGTGCCAGTCATAAACCCATAATAAGAGATGCCCCAAAATGTTCGTAATAAAAGTAGTACGCATTTACCAGTTCCTGTAATGACATTGACTCCCGTTTCTTTGGAAAGAGATGTGAGAAACTGTGCCTGGTCTTTGGCTCGTAACCCGACAGATCCATTGTCGACAATCGCACCTCCTCCAAGTTGCTTGAAGAAATACATTTCTTCTATCACAGCTTTGCGAACACTTTCATCGGTATAAATATTGTTGATGTCGAAACAGTAACTACACAAAAATTTAATTTTTCATTAGAGAAGTTGGCGATCTATTTTATAATAATCAGTTTTAGCGAATGATCCACGAACAAAATACAGATTTTTTTGGTTACCAGTCAAAATCTAATAAACAATCTCATGTGCATGGTGTCCCCGAAATGTATATACACATTTAATAACTACTACATAAATAATTAATAACATACATGAAAGTTTCATAACTCAAATTCATTTATACAAATGTTGAATCTTGTCAGATAACGGATGTTTCTTGTTTCGAATTAATTAATGCAATAACATTCCATTTTTTTACAATTACAGCTTTTTTATATTAAAACGATATTTTTTCATAAGTAATGGCTCATTTAGTCGTCATAATTACAGCTACTTGGCAGGTAATAATCTTAGTTTGTTCGTAGAAAACCACGTCAACTTATCAAGCGTAAACTTTTGTAGAATGGTTTGTGAGCGAGTCGTTTAATTTTTTCATACGAATATCCCATTTTTGAATAAACGCTTCTAAAAATATTAGGATTTGTAAATATCAATGCGCGTTAATAATCTAATTTTTCAATGAACATAAATAATATGAATTTAAGAATATAACATCTATAGTATCTCATTAATAACACAGTTTACAGATAAATATCAAAATATATAAAAGGAACCTATTTATTTTTAATCTAACAGATAGCGCAGAAAAAGAGGACTTATGGAAATAGTAGTGAGAACATTCTGTCAATTTGTATATTATGAAAAATTGTCTTAAAACTTAGAAATCACAAAATTATAATGAAATATCACATTTAAGAAGCCCCACAGAATAAAATATGCAACCATAGCTGTGATAAATATTTTAAATAACAATACTGAGCTGCGAATTATCGGTTTTCAGATAGTTGATCAATAAACAATTTATTAATTAGAAGGAATGAAATGTTATAATAAAATTACGGAACACCAGTGCAAAGCAAATAATATTAGCTATGAAAGATAGTAAAGCAATGAAGTTCTGCTCTTTTTTTGTATTGAAGTAGAAAAGAATTTTGCAAGCCAATTCTGGCAACTGAAAGTCCTTTACTCTTTAGAACGTCAAACCTTTTCAAAATTTATTAGAAATATCAGAAGAGCGGAAAAGGCGTTCGGTATCTTCTTTCCAATTGTTTTTCTCTGAAAAACTGTACGCAGCTGATCATAGTCTAGGCGGAAGCTGACATGCAGACGAAAAGGAGACAGTTCGTTTTTTCCGGAATTGAACTTTTGAAGAAATTGGTAACCATTGCTTGTTTTTTGTTTATATAGCCCAATCAAAATACTAATATTCCTAAAACTACTAAAATTTAAAAAAAGATTTTGTTTAAATTAAAAACTTTCAAACAAAATTGGATAAGAATTGACTTTGAAATAAAAGAAAATAACTATTTAAAGTTCAAACGAATGAATACATATTCAAAATTATTCATTAAGTATACAAATTTACCATTTGGAATTGAAATATTTAGCAGGTGAAAGTGTTCACTTTAATTTAAAACATCAGAAGAAATTTGTGCAAATTCGTTTTTTATGTATGGATCAGTGGTACTGATTCTTCTGCATAAGGTCAAAGAAATGGTTTTCTTTAAAATATGAATATCCTGAATTGTACCAGAATGAATAAAAACGCATGGATTGCTAAGAGTATCTTATTATAGAATATATATCTTCAGCATTAGCTAAGTAAATCTATTTCAAATATACATTCCTTCTTCTACTTTAATAATTTTAAATAAATGTCTTACTTGACATTAATATCTCTCACAAAATCTCAAAAAGCAACCGATGTTTAAAAAAATATTTTTTGAATACTACCATTCTAATGATCAACAATAAGTATGCATAATTGAAATATTAACTCCTATTTTCTATTTTTTAATCACTTGATATTAACTTTTTTAGAAATAACTATTTCTTAAAATAAATATGGATTTGTAAGGTAATACAGAACATTCACAATGCATCATCTGTATTACAGAACATCCGCAATACAATCTATGGTAATTCAATCATGATATATAAATTTAAAATTGAAATAGTTAGTAAATTTAATTCATTTTAACAACTATTTGAAAAGAAAAAGGTTTATACAATTTATTTGAACTATAAATTATTTCAGCCAGTATTAGCTAAATTGAAAGATCATCAATAATGGACAGGAAAACTATGATGACAACGAAATCTACAGATTATATCGATGATTTCATGTCATGCTTACGCTAGAATCAAACTCAGGACTTAAATAATTCTAAATATTTTAAGATGTTACGATATATATATACTTAAATCAACAGTATTTTATACTTACGGATATTGCCTGACCCATCCTATGTTTTGGATGGAAAAAGGATCACCTTGAAACGGTGGTATATTTCCAGGCAAAGGATGCCTGAAAACTTCCAACGGTAATTCATGCAGCAAATGCTCATGCGTAAACGTTACTCCAAGAGTATCTGGATTCACTGGTCCCAAAACTAAAATTGTAAAATAGATACGTACAAATCAAGTTTGAAGCAATGTTTATCAAAACATAATAGAAAATATTTCGGTCCTTCTGATGCCAAATAAAAACTTAATAGGTATTTATTAGTAAAAAATGTCTATCTTTAGTAAACAGCGTCCAGTGAATAGTAATTATTCAGCACCATTGTATAATGACATTATTACTTGTCTTTAAAAGGATTTTATAATATTACACACTTTAATAACAATACTTACCTTTCAAAGGACTTTTAAATAGAAAAAAGGTATGAAACTCAAAACAAAAAATATGTTCTCCGAAACAAATAAAAATATATTTTCGTTGAAAATTCTCTTTCTCATAATTTGTATCCGACTTGTATACACCATTTTAATTATTTCATGAACAAAAGTTTATTCGAGTCCTTCATGTAGATAGTAAAATTTTTGAATTTCGACTTTTTTGATGCTACATTGCTTTCTCTATACGAGAATTTAAACTCCCCTGGAATATTTTATTTTAAATTTTAACATAAACTTAATCCATCATTAGCTTATCTCATTGAAATTTAAAAAGTCATGCAAAGCATCAGATAAAAAAATAAACTCATGAACTCTAGAAATAAATACAGAATATGTTATCTAGGATAGATACATACCTATTAAAGTCAAACATTTAATTAAAAAAGAAAAAGAAGAAGAATCTTTGAAATGTCGAGTAAGGTATTGCAGTATATTATCTATTTAATTTTTTGGAAGAAAAGGATAGTAATTTTCTGAGAATCTCTTTGCCTATTTTTATTTTTACTTTAACTTTTTTACAGTAAATTTTACTGTAAATAAGTACTTTAGTGTATAGAAACAGTTGTATAAGAATGCTGGCCATTAGCATCATGTTAGAGGGAAGCTCATCTAGAAACGACAACATTTATTGAACATGCACTATTATTCGACATATTTCGCTAGGGTTTACTGATGATTTACTGCGATGATTAACTTTTTCCTTTATATCATACACAAAATTAATTTTTCCTTTTAATTTAAAATAGTTTTTAACATATTTGAAGTGAAAATTAAACAAATATTTAAAATAATTTAACTTTGGTATTTGAAAATCAGAATTCTTAGATAAATAAAACAAACAAACAAAAAATTCCGATTTTAAAAGTCAACAAATCGTTTATTTTTTAAAAATAGTTATTTTTCATGTACTGATACTTCAGATCAAATTTTTGCAAAACATTTTACTAATACTCTTTACGAATAAAATATTATAGAAATCTCGACAATAAATGTAAAAAACATGCAATTTTGTTAAGTTAATCATGAATGACCACTGCTGGAGTGTTAAGGTCTTATTCCATTGATTTTATTGATCTGAAATGGTTATTAAAAACAAACAAATATTCAATAAAGTTCACAAAGAAACAAATTTTAACAAAAGTTAAGAATTTTGTTCATTTTAAACCACTAAGTTTCAATAAAATGAACCTATAAAATGTTTGAGTAATGCAATTTGTGTAAACACAGTTTGGAAAAGCAAAAAGATATGCAACAAAAAGCAATAATTTGTAACAAAAATGCATCAAATATCATAAAATGTTAAGAATTTTTGTTTAGAAACTTAATTTTTACTTTTCTTTATTTCAATATATCATTAAAAGACCGTATTAAAGCAAAAGTTAAAATTGAGTAATTATTTTCTTCATTAAGAAAAGGATTATTAATCACCTTTATTTTTGTCAAAACAACAACCAAAGCATAAACCGATCACACGTTAATTCAATATATATAGGGAATTGAAGTGAGAAAAGTCTCTCATTGAAAACGTGTCTTGGAGTTGACACTAATTTGAATTCAATGTCCCGGATTGTCCAGTTTCTTGAGTATGATTAAATAGTTCACATTAAAGAAAAGATTAACCAGATTAGCTTCTGAAGAATTCTTCTTTTTAACTTTCTTTATACATAGAATATGGTCTCTCTAACATGACCAAAGTGTAAGAAACAGCCAGAAGGAAAAATATTAAGAGTAATAGCAAAATATATTATATATACTTCTTTATCTCTTCTTTTTTTTAGTATTTTAAAAGTTAACTGTTCCATTATTTCTGAATTTGAATTAGTTTATTTATTTATTTTTCGAATCCCTCCCGATAGATAGAGTCGCGGGTTCTAGATTGTCCCAAAACAAAGTTGAGAAAATCTGGTCACTTTAAGAAAATGAATAATTTAGTCATTATTTAGCATCAATAAACTAACTGCGCAAAGTTTTCTCTCGTGAAGCTTGAGCTTTGTTCACTTTTTTCCTTCGTAATCACTACCGGATCAGTTCCAATCCTAGCGGTTGAGTGGTCAAGCAACCCAAACAACTGAAATGAAGTTCTCGGTTACGCTTTCTGGAGTGTGAAAGTAAAAATGATCGTGAACACGTACGAAAGTTACAAATCAACTATTATTTAGGTCAAGGATGCTTTAAGAAGAAGTGAAATAAATCTATAGGTCGCAAGATCTTCCTGTCGCAAGGGGATGCAGTGACATGATTTCTCGAATTAAGACTGCGTTACTACATTTTCTTCGTTTGTAAAGAAATTCAAAACCACACATTTTAGACACGTTATGAGGAAATAAATATTATTCTATTTTTAAAACTTATTTTATGATAATAGAAACAGTTTTAATAAAACCAATAAAAATTACGGTGGGAAAAAGCAGTAGCGTCTATAAGGTCTGTCAACTGGGATTATGCCCTTCCACCCGGGAAGGCGTTGTCGGACTCTTCACCGAACTGACTTATTTGTAGATCAGAAACTATATTTTGAAATCTAGCTAAATTTATTTCATGTTTTCCCAAGCCCTTCCCTCCCCTCTCGCCTTGCAAATCTTATACAGAGAAGGAATAAATTTGTAAAATAAATTTTAGTTGCTTGTATTAAAAATATATACCAAACAGTCATAAAACAGATTTCAACATCGAAAATTATGCATTGTACATTTAATCATTTGGCTGACCGACTGCGATACACGCTAATGAATAAACCATTTAGCATCAAAATGGCGCAAGGAAGACTATCGAGCCTAACGTTGCTTTTCATAGAAAATAAATTATGCAGAAACTTAAATTTAAGTGAGATAATAGGTAAATTAGCTGAAGTTAAAGCAAGAAGAATAAAGTTATATTAATTTCGTTTCTCTTCCATATTATATATGTTCCTTTCTTGTACTAAAAATTAAAAACTTTATTTATTTATTCTTTTTATTTACTTGGGGCCCCACTCGAGATTTGAGCATGTAGGCTCAAAATCCAAAGGATCAGATTCTACAAAACTAATTCTAGTTTCTAAACTAACTCTACTAATTCTATATTCTACTAAACACCAGCATTGAAATATCAGAAACTCTACTTGTTCATAAAATTCTTTAGTATGAACCTGCAGACTTCAGTGCTTTCAGACTCAAAGCAAACAACAACGAAATGAAAATTTATTTTGTTAAGGCTTTGTGATTCCCACAAAGCCTTGACGAAGTGTTAATACCACTGGTAGAACTTATGACAATCGAAATAATAAAAAATAAAATTTTGTTACAAAAAAATCATCAAATGAACGTTATCCACTAAATATGGGTGTTATTCATAAAGGATATATAATATAATTCTATATTTTTATGCTTTTACGACTTCATTTAGATGTCAAAAACAGCATGCTCTGCGTCGATGTGAAACATAATTTAATATTTGTAATATCTGAATAGAGTTTTATTATTTTATTAAAGAAAAATTTATTAGTAAAATATATTTTATAGTTTTCTTTTCATTCAAACAATTTTGTGTAAAAATTAGTATGAGACTGAAAATTAAAATGACGCTTTGAAAATGGAAATTTTAAAAAAGTAGAACTCCTAAGACTCTGTTAACGCATTGTATGAGAAAATCGATAGAAAAATACCCAAGAGAAAGGTTACAGGAAAACAACTTTTCTCTGTTCAAGGACATTTCTCAAGGGCAATTCTTTGAAAAGAATCCCGATATTTAAATCAGATTGGATTGCATTCGAGCAATCCTTTTTATGGAGAAGCTAAATGTCAACCGAAATAAATAACTTAATAAAACAAGTACAGATCTTGAGTAGCAGCTGCAGTAAAGGTTTTCTACATGGTTTTAGATCTGCGATAAAGATAAAAACGCCCCAACTCGTCCGTATAAAAGTAGTCTGGGAATGTTTAATACGTTTAGATATTTCATTGAAGATCAATGCTAAGGTCAAAAGATGCCGCAATTCAATTATGGCCAACAATGAAGCTCAAACATTTCTATAATTATGTTCTTTCAAAGGATCTGTTACTTATTATCTCAAAGGGAGATAATTTAAAATTTAAACGGAATTTTGACTAAAAAAATAAAGAAAGAAAGAAATCTCAAAGCTAGACGGGGATAACTTCGCTCGTTTTAATAGCCCTTCAGAAAGATAGTTTATTTTATCAATTAATTTATTTCTTAACTTAAAAAATGACAGTTTCAATTATTTAATATAGGTTAAAGTAGTTATGTAATTGGTTAAACGAAAAATAGTGAAACAAATCTTATTTTAATTTTTATCAATGATTATTCTTCTCTTTTTATTCAATCATATAAGTCTGTAATTTAAAAATTTCATTAGCACCCCATAGCACTACAAAAATAACTTAGAAGCAAAATTTGGTAATTCGGCATTTTATGCTAGAATATTATTTAAGTCCTAGCATACATAGTTAAAAATTAAAAAAAGTTGTAATTTTCCAATTAATTAATATTACTTAGAAGTTTAATGAAATTCTATTTGATATAAAAAGGCAAATAATGAAACAGTATTTCTAGATGTGCAACTTAAATTTTCAACTACAGCAACAATCCAAAGTTAAGTTACGTGAAAAATGGCAATTCCCTGAATCATATTAACTTATCTCTGAAGGAAGTGTTGAAACCAGTGGCTAGTTGCACTTTTGAGCATGATTTCTTTACTGTTGCCTTTATCGAGGAAATTCACACATCAAAGATCTATGGAAAAAAAAATAAACACCGCACTCGACTGAAGAATGTAGTTTCACATTTAATAAATGTTTAGAACGCTTAAGTGAAAATCGGCTAATTTTAGAATGTTCAGAACTTTATTACCGTATTTAGCAAGCAACATAAGTGTACAAAGAATGTGAGAGTAGGCTTATAGGTGGGGGGTTGAAAGAAGTAAGAATAAATAAGGAGAAAAAATGCCGTGTATAGTCACTGATTTGTTTATTTTGGATTCACAGACCATTTTCCGGTAACCCTACGATTTAAGCAATCGCCAAATCCATTTGGATAATGTATCAGGCACCAACATCAATTATTCGGTGAGATATGG
Organism: Araneus ventricosus; assembly: GCA_013235015.1. Classification (NCBI taxonomy): domain Eukaryota; kingdom Metazoa; phylum Arthropoda; class Arachnida; order Araneae; family Araneidae; genus Araneus; species Araneus ventricosus. The sequence goes on from BGPR01000371.1 coordinate 469,316, forward strand.
ATTCTCTCGGACAGCCGAAATATTGCCCAATATCTTGATAATTGGAGAGATGTTAGTGACCGGAGGGGAATGAATATCTTTAACAAACTCAGGACCCTGTGCAATTCTTGTGTTCTTCATCTACAATGGATACCATCACATGTAAATTTAAAATATAACGATATTGCTGATAGTCTTGTTAAAGAAGGTACTACCATGCCTCAGGCCTATGTCGAACCCTTGACCTATCTTGAGAAGAAAGGCCCTTGTTAACATTTCTTGGAGGCAGGAATGGCGCTAGAGTTTGTCCGACGGGGGGTGGCACGGTCTCCCCGACAGGAGGCACGACCTGCTGTAGGGGGCGGGACGAGTGTAATGAAATTGGTCTCAGATTTTCGTCAGATTATTATTTTTCAACTACAGTTGAATACCCGGTACAAATATTTTCCCGACGGGATACAAAATTTTTCCCCGATGGGGGGGGGGGGGCCCCGCAAACCCGCCGAGGGGCCCTGCCCTCCGGGCCCCCCCCCCTCCGGAGGCATCCACCAGCTCATTTATGGTATCGTAGTGAAGGCCCGGGTGCTGCTATACGTTTTAAGGGGGATAGGAAAGACCAAACAGCTTTGGCTCGCTTATCATCCGGTCACTTAAAAACCCTCAGATTCTCTCGTGGTGATAAGAAGTTCAATATCTACACAAAGTGCAACATGATTGAGGCCACTCCGCAACATCTACTTGACTGTGTTGCCTTGGTGTATGATGACCTGCTTAAGCGACCGGATCTCGTGTTGGAGGTGATAAAGGCGAACGATCTCATGGATCTGATCTGATTCAGATCAGAAGGATTAGAAAGAAGAAGAAGATCAGGCACCAAATTGGAATAATTTCTTTCTTTAGCACACAAAGCGTTGAAGTCTGTGTTGTTTGAGTTTGTGTGATCCTTTTTATTAAAATAGGTTTGAGAAAAAGCTCTTAAAACGGTTAAACTCCAAATGGAACGATTATAATTAGCTAATTCGTTTGATTAGAATTTTAATGCCAGTGATTATCTAAATCGTATGGTTAAAAATTTAACCGCCAAACAAGCCTTAGAAGTCGCAAAAAAAGAGATAACGAACAATTATGTCAGCCCTTTCACAAAATTAGGCTCTTGTTTTAAGTAAACATTTAGAACTACAGAAATAGGAACATGAAATTGAATATTTTCAAAGTATCCTTAAGCCATAACATTAGAAAGCTCTACTTGAAACATTAATTTGCATCTTCAAACAGAGTGTAGAAATGTTGATGTTCCCATTGAATTAACATTACCACCGGAAGTCGGTGGTTATGGGGGAAGTCCTAGTGCAAATAAACAAAACAGAAAACTCATCCATATAGTCATTGCGGAACTGTAGCAGCAATCAGCTCTATTCGGTGCACTAATTTACTTAATTTATCACACAAAATTTAAATTTATCATTAATAATCTAATACAGTTTTCTTATTTTTAATATAAACTAGAAAGGTCATTTTTGAGATAATTATAGGAGAGCGAAGAATTCTCGAAGCCTTGCTTTTTTCAAAAAGTTACTCACTGATTAACATATGTGCAACTCCTTTCAGCCACAAGCTATTACTGCAGTGTAGCAATGTTCTTCGAGCAATTCCACTGCTATAAATTTTTCTAGATTCATTATTTTAGAACTTAGTGGTTTTCCTGTACTTACCAACTTTTAAATTCTTTTTAAATTCGATGCGCAGGATTATTGTAAACTAATTGATCTGTTAAAGTTTATAACATAAAATAGTTTAGATTTTGTTTTGAATGAAATTACTGTTTTGATAAAGATTCTCTTAACATTTTCTATAACGAACATTGCTTTTTAAGCCCCCCCAAATCTTTTCTGAGAAGCAGTATGAATCGAGATTAGTAAAAGCAATGCAATGATTAAAACAACAACTTCAACAATTTTTTTTTATTTCATTCCCACAAACATAAATAAGGACAAAGTCAGCGACCTTTATGAAAAACAAAACAAGAAGGATGGATTTTATATTTAATACATAATATACTATTGTGTTTTTTTTATTTATCCTAAACCATGAAATTTCTCTAATAAATAAATACGAAAATAATTTCCCTAGATGTATGCTTAGTTTGAAAGTTAAAAAATATTTGCAGGACTTATTTTCAAGATTCAAATCTTATTTTTCCAGTAATTGATCAATATAATTGCTCGAATCTTCCAAAACTAAAAGTTTACACACAGTATAACTACGAAAAGGGAGATTAACTATACTTAAAATACTATTAGAAAGTATCCAGTTCCCTCCATTTCTTTAAAAATGAATCGTCTAAGTACACATGTCAATGAATATTTACTAATATATCTTCAAGTAATACATAAAAATGTGTCAGTGCGTGTGTGTATGTTCCTAGGCACTGATACATTTGAAATTATCAGCTTAACCCTTTTAGTACCGACCGAAAGTGTCGTACCTATGCGACGAATGCCGGACCAATTTGACGAATTTGATAAGGTTTGGGGAAAAGCTCATAAAAAACAAAATAAGAATGATGTTTACAAAATTCGAAAAGGAGCATTTTAAGAAATAAAGGGAGAATACATTAATGCCAATTGTATTTTAATATTTGTTGAAAATCATACGAATAACATAAATAAAAAACATTATGAAAAACAGAAAAATCGAATATTATTAATATATAATTATTGATCGAATATTATTAATATATAATTATTGATCGAATATTATTAATATTAATAAATAATATTAATCGAATATTATTAACCTATACTTATAAAAGGCAATGTTTATGTGTGTGCGAGTGTGCGCCATGAAATTTGCACACAGGTAGTGGTAATGGTGACTCAATGCACCTCGAAGTCGGAATTTTAAAATTTAATCTAGAAATTTTTTTATTTAATGTTTTGTGTTTTGAACTATCGGATAGAACAAATAATTTACGTTCTAATGAAGTTTGTTTTGAACTTCTAACGTAATTTACTGAATTTTGAGAAATTTAAAAAAGTAGTCAGTTTTGCCGCCGAAATTTTATTTTCGTATTTAAATTTACTGCATCAGCCGTTCTAAGAACATTAATTTTTTCAATTTTTTTGAGGTAATGAATGAAATATTCCCCCCTATTTAAAGCAAGAACGGATAAAATTGAACGGTTGGTTGAATATTAATTAATTTTTTTCTGAAGTGTTAAAAAAGTTTCGCGTTATAATTTTCTCCTCATGGTTCTTCGAAATAAGGTCGCATGACGTATTTACCCAATATGCATTTCGTCGAAACCACAGAGAAAGAGCACGTGACGTCATGATCCCTTTGTTTTCAACGCGTCGACAGAACATTCTTTTAATTAGTGTTTTACATAATATGGCTTCAAAGTTTAAATCTGAAGTGGAAGATTTCATCTATTTTTTCCCCCTTTCTTCTCCGATTCATTTTGGATGTATTTAAATACCACAGAGATTATGTTTGTCTTATTGTTCCATTTAAAATCGTTTAAAATTTCATTCCGTTTTCATTTTTAACGTTTTACTTGGTTTATAGGAATCAATGTTTTAAATCCTAAAAATTTTTTTTCGAAAATCTCGGTTTATTCTGTACTGTAACTTCAATTTGAAATCATTTCGTTGAATGGCTTTAATTCAAACTATCTAATTCCTCTCACAAATTAACTATTTTAAACAGGATCCAAAGATTTTAAGGCGTCAGCCTGACTGAATTATAACTCTATTTTAGCGACCGAACCAGCTGGTTATTTTTTACTCATTTTGAATTCTAATAGCACGTTTGCAGCAAACTTTATAATTTCATTGTCGCTTTAAAAAAAAAAAAAACCGTATCTTCAGATAATGTCATTGTCGCGAAGAAAAATAAGCGGTCAAAATTAATAATATATATATATATATAACATTTTATAAATTTATTTTGAGATAGAGTTCTCTCGCGATGACAATAGTAAAGCGCCATCGCATACCCAACGTTATATTGTCGTTGGCATTTTTCGCAAGTATTGCGAACGACGATATATCGTCGTTCGGCACTAAAAGGGTTCTTAACTGTGCCCTCCTGAAATTAATCGACATTCTATTGTTTTTGTTTTTCATAGCTTTTCTTGAAAGAATGGATTGTAATGTGAATCAGTCAGAAAGATATACTTCCACATGCATGAAGTAACTTTCGAAATGTATTTAATTTCTCGAATGTCATTTTTTTTGGTGTTTGGTTGGTTAAGAAAGCTTCTTGAATACGAATAGAAAATAGCTGAAATGTCAAGGAATATTTGGTAATTAATAACAAAACTGAATCCTCTAAACGTAGAATATTCTGAATTTTAGACAGGTGTTTGTGGCAAACCATCTGCTGTTCTGATTTGTTTTTGCCTTGTTCCAAATTTACGGAACTATGTTTTCATTCCTACAATTCAGTATGCATTTTGGTCCATATGTGCGTTGGTAAAGTCTGGGTCTTGGAGTATACAAAATATTCGCCTCGTATGTTGGTCTGGAACTCTTTAAATATGGACGGGATTCCAAGTTCTCACGCTAGTCTGGTGTGAATGTTTAGAGAGTGGGGTTCTGGATCTGGTGACACTCACATAATCTTACAATAGCTCAGAATTATGAAGTTTTTTTCCCAATATTCTTCGTATAACTTCCGAACTGCGTTTTAATTTAACAAACATACTCTAATCCATATTTTCCTTTGCTGAAATGGATGTTATGGTTTAGTTTACTTGCAATAGTTTCATAAAATTTAAAAACTAATAGTTATTTTTCCAGTTTTGTAGACTTGAATTCTCGTTATAAATTCGCATTACGAATTATAATTAGTACCTTATGGTAATTACATTCACTTATTCTTGCTCTTACTTCACTTATATTTAGGCATCCCAGTTATCCATCGCCTGCTTGACATAAAATCATTGCCAGCGGCGCTTGTGGGAAATGGTATTTTTCTTCTCTATCTCTACTAATAATAAAAGAGAAAGTCTGTGTGTGTATATATGTCTGTTGGCGGTCTACAGAACAGACCGTGGAGACCTTTGGAGGGTGGGAATATGTACCTCGGAGCCATTTTTTTTCAATTTTTTAATCAAATTTTAATTATTTAAAAATTAAACCAAATTTCGATGTATTTGGCATATTTTCCGTTGATAACTCCCGAAAGAATTATCGCATAAAAATAAATTTCTATACCAATTTAAAGTGCAAATAATTATCTTTCCAATGATATTAGTATGAGTACTGTGCGATAATTAGTTTCAGATTTACAAGGTTTTTAATTGTCATTAATTGCAGTCAAGGTCGCTCAAGGAGACAGTTTGTGTTTTCGACTGAACGGGCAGAGGCCAAAGGTAGGGAGGAAGGGCGGGGAGCAAACAGGTTATAAAGGATAAGCGGAAAGTTCGGAGTGGGAAAATTTCGTAGCACACTTCCTTTTTTCCGTACATTTTTGGTTTTAATGAACTATGGAAAGCAAATTTTGACATTTTAACAAAAATTTCAAATTTTAATGCATTTTAAATATTTTAATTTTGCGTATTTGGTACGTAAACACTTTCTGTGAGATTTTATAAATTTTTAGTATTGATTCTAAATATGCCGAACCAATATTTCAACCAAATCATTTAGAATACACAAATAGAACGGAACAGAATATGGAACATTACATTAAAAAACATTTAAATAGTATTTTGCTCGGATAAAGGTTTTCTGATATCCTACATAATTATATCTCTAATATTTGCTTGAGTTACATGATTATTGCTTTTTTTATTTCAAATAATACGATATTTTATTTTTATTGAAATATCAGATTTGAAATTACAGTAATTGTAACATATTTACTTGAAATTAAAATGCATTTCAAATTGCTTCAATAATTTAAAAAGAAGTTCAAAGCAATATGTGAAAAGTGGCAGCGGGTAATTGCGTTCATTTAAATTTTGTCGATATTAGATTTCATTTACCTACAGACAAACTATGAAGTTTGACTTGATGTAACTAAAAATGATCTATCTACTATTTTATTCTGGATGCATTTGAATTTCATTTTTGATTTTGGAGCTATTTCATCTAAAAAGCATCTAAAAATTCAAGATTTCAAACATTTCACTTGATGATAAATGACTACTATAAAGTAGTCATTTGTTGAAATATTCAGTTTTATCTATTATCTTTCAAGGACAAATGTTTATTATGATCAGAAACTTCAATTGGAAATTACTTCATCGGATAGCTTTAGTTTAAATTATTGATGGAAAATATAAAAATAATAACTAATTAAAACAACTTGCTAATTTAAAATTTTACTGATATAACTGAATTATTTCAACTAATAAGTAAGGCGAACCAGCTGGTCGCCGTAGGCGGCTAGTTTTAAATAAACAACTAGTGTATGAGTTTTTCAACGGGCCAGGTGAATGGCAGGACGGAGCAAACTTTTATGCTGTGTTAAATATTTTTTTCAGCAAAGATATGGTAATGGTGTCTCTTATTCGGACATCTGAAATCCAAATTTCAAAGCTTCGAAATGCCTTTATAGGAGAGAAAGATAATGTAGACGGATTGAATAAAACAATTTTTAATGTTTCTGAATGTACACATGTATGGATTCAGTGTAATACTTGAAGAGTGGTGTATTAAGCTATATTTTGTTTGTTCTATACTCATACAGGAAATGCCTACGAATTATTCTGGCAGCTGGACTTCTAGATTTTGAGCAGATACTTAACAGAATAAAAACAGTTATGGATACATTTAAAGGGTGAAGGAACAATTTGCTCGATTATTGGGGGATTTCAAATAAGCTTGAGATATTTATTTGATGTTATTGATTTTTTAAAGAAATGATGAATTAATTTTGTGCTTAAAGCTTTAACTCTACCTCTTGAAGGATTTAAATCTTGAAATATCGCAAGAATTTGGCATTTCTTATTTGCAGCTTTTTAAAAAAAATCTTAAATAACTGTGTTTCATATTTTTAGAAAACAATTTAAAAAAATATATTCTTGGCCTGATGTATCGAAATTTTCGTGTATGTGATATATCATGTCAATGAAGGTCTATTTCGAAAAGATATATGAAAAAAAGAATAAGCAGAAATAAGTAAAATGGTTTTCTTCCTGACATTTGGTATCTTCTCAGTGCTACTCTGCTACCAATTTCAGAGGAAATTTAGTTCTCAAAGATTATCTTCAAATATCACGTTAAGTAAATGCTCGTAATTCGTAATCTTACCGATGATTTATTTCCTTTTGCAAGAGTAAATAGTTTCTCACACTGATAACAACTACCTAGCATGGAAAAAATGTCATATTTGAATTTTTCAGTGTTTCCAATTCTGCCTGACAAATATTTGTGAAATGTAATTTCCCCAAATTCATCAAATTGTGCTTTCAGATAGGAATACTTCTCCGTCTCGATAATATTCTTCGTATTTGATCAGATACCGATTCTATAGTCATCGAAGAAATCGAAGAGAATAGAAAGAAATTGTCTTCGAATGGTTCAAAAACTCTAAACCTTGATTCAAGTTCGGTTTTCAGGCCTAGCCTAAAATTCCTTAAGCATATTTTAGACGTATATATATTGCGATTTTGGCAGCTTGGTTGATTTTAATGAAATTTGAGACACTTGTTTCTAATCAACATACCAAAAAATACTGTAGGGGTAAATAAAAGCTAATCCAATCTCGGATGGTAGGATAGGGAAAAGTCGTTTAAATACAAGTATGAAATGGGCCTATTGACATGAGATTTGATACGGCTGAGGCAGTTTTGATGACACTGTGTACACATATTATTTATAGGCCGACTAAAAATATTTTAGCGGTAAATAATCGTTAACCCTGTACCTTAGGTGGGACGGGGCAAAGACGTAGGTCGATTGACATGATACGGATACAGCAATTTCCATGAAATTTTATACACATGTTCCTCATTGGCAGGCTAAAAGTACTGTAGTTGTAAATAAATGCTAATCCAATCCCTCAGGGAAGATCGGAGCAAAATCGTCTATACACATGTAAGGCACAAGGCACGTAGAAATGTTTATTTAGAACGGCTGGAGGAATTTTCTCGAAACAAGTTTCATTAGTTGATTTAGGCACTTTGATCCTTGAAATTTTAGTTGAAAAATGACTCCCATATTGTTGAACTAAGAATTACTGTTCTGAGAAATTAGCCATATTTACCTGGGTTGGGTGGAGGTGAGTCATTGAAAGACATTTAACAAATAAACTAATTAGTAGGAAATTTTTATGACCAGGCATCCTAAAATAATAAGATGCCCAAAATATGGGCTAACAATGTAAGAAAGATACGTAATACTGTATTCTATGGTATATACTCAAATGAAAGAAAATTTTTGTACTATTAATTTATAAATAATTTCATTAGAATTTGAGAAATATTCCGTTAATAAAGTATTATTAATGAACATTATATTATTTAGTCCAGTTTCCTGTCTCTCATAAGATTTTGACCTGAAAAAGACCGGGAAACGTTTGGTACTCTGCTAGTAGGGGAGACCGGGGCTAGTTTTGGCGCCAGGGGCGAGTTGTCACTCGGCACATAGCGCAGTTAAAAGATGCTAGATAGTAGTAGAAGTCGGGTCAGAATGTGTTCACAAATTGTGAGCCAGTTTCAACTGGATCCACAGATGCTAGAGGTCAAATTGTGTTTTTTTCTTTCAAAAGTAAGTATTTACCACTCGCTTACATTTTTTTAGAGTAGACAATATTGGCAATGAGGATTAATGCTTCTTACATTTAGTATTATGATGTTTAAGGGCGTATTTGTGAGAATACGTCCGTTAATTAGATAATTATTTCTGAAAAAAATTGAATCGAAATCAAAGTGGCGTGATGGGGCATGTTGGCACTAAGCTAAACGGGGCACGTCTGCACCAGCGGGAGATGCTGGCCCTTTGTTTGGGAAATAGTTTCATACATATCTAAATCGATTTTAATTCTGCCTGCATCATGGGGGAAGAATCAACAAGCAGGTGTTGTCTGGCTCAGATAATTTTTAAAAAGGAATTCTTCCTTATCTATAATAAGGCCTGACGGAACGAGTCTCAGTCGGGATACATCATTTAATAAAACAAATGTTGCAGAATTTTTTAAACTTTTGATGCAGTGTTACGACAAATACAGTTTCGGATCTGTAATATATGGAACATGGATGCGACATGGATCTCAACTGTTCAAAAACCCGACAGGGTGGTAGCTCGGAGAGGATTTAAAGAAATCGGCAAAATGACCTCCGCTGAAAGAGGAACTCTTATCACGTTGGCTATTGCAATGTCTGCGATAGGAAGCAAGATCCCGTTTATTTTCATTTTTCCCGCGGGTAAATTTCAAGGATCATTTCCTCAATGGAGCACCTAGAGGCAGAACTGGATGTTGTAACCCCTCAGAGTGGATGAAAGAGGAGTATTTCATTCATTTTGTTGAACCTTTCGTCCGGTAGACGAAATCGATAAAAGAAAGTCTGACACTACTTCTACTGGATAATCTTGACTCCCACCTGTCAATTTCAGCGCTCAATTACTTGAATGCAAACGGAGTTGTGGTGTTGAGCTTTCCACCTCAATATAGCCATAAGCTGCAACCCCTGGATCGTAGCATGTATGGCCCGCTAGAAAATATGTGAACAGTGCATGTGATTCATGGCACAGAAACAATCCTGGGGAATCAATGGCGATTTACGATATCCTTGGTATAGTAGCGACAGCTCTTACACTGGCTACCACGGAGAGCAATATAACAGCTTGATTTACAGTTGCTGGAATGAGTCCACAGATCCTCGACATCTTTCCCTAGTCGGAATTTCTTCCCAGTTACGAGACGAACCGTCGTCAAGCCACACCTAACGCACGTCAGACTGATTCTTCTCCTTTGGATCACTTTCGTTCAAATTTGATGTCAACCGATCCTTGCGCAACTTCCGCAACAGAAAGTGAAAAAAAATGGCACTCAACTGCTACAGGTGTTGCCATCCCCAGTGCCTGCTGTTTTGATCTTACAAACTGGCTCACCGTTGGAAGAGCTTTGGCCTTTGACAAAGGCTGGCACAAGTCAAGGGACAAGTAAACGGTGAAAGAAGCGACTCGCTGCTATTTTGACAGATACTCCCGTGAAAGTGAACTTCAGGCAGAAAGAGAAGCCGATGCGACGAAAAAAAAAATTAAAAATCACTGATAAAGCCAAGAGACAAGTTTTACATAAATAAAATAAAGAAGGGAACTCGAAGAACAAAAAAGTAGCAAAAGGCCAAACACAGAAAATCAGAATGAAAGTCAGGAGACAAATCTTACATTCTGAGAGTGAAGAAGAAAAGGACTGGTGCCTCCCGATGATGACGACGATTTCGATGTAAATTTGATTCGAATGAGGAATCGGATAATTTGAATTTGGAAAAAGACCCGGAAGTCAATGCTTTTGAGTTAGTGAAGCTTTTAAATGAAGACAAGAGAATTTCAGAATTTTTCGTGGCCAAAGTTTTGGACTAAAAGAGCCCCGATGACTGGAAGGTAAGCTTTCTCAGGAAAAGCTCAAAAATGCCGAATGCATTTATATTTCCAAATAGAGTTCAAATTTTGGCTGTCGCAAGGGCTGATTTAAAAATGGTTCTGTCTCCACCTTTGGACATTGGGGAGACAACGAGACAAAAATAATCTTTGAGATTTGAAGTCAACCCCAGTTCTTTGTATCTTGGTTAAATAAAAGTTCCTAAATAAAAATCCGTTTTATTTCCTTATAAAGTATGTACCTATAGTAAATTAAAAAAAAAAGAAGTGTAAATATACAGTGCCAACCAGCCCCGAACGTACCTCATTCGGGGTAACCAATTCCAACGTACCTCAGCCTCGGGGCACGTTGGCACTGGTGTAGTCATCTCATCCAACTGAATATTTATCCCTCATTTTTAAAACAAATTGCTATTACTTCCGATTCAGGTTAGCCAAAGAATGTACGGATATAGGGTAACATAGATTGGCTGCCTAATCATTACCAAAAAAATCAAAAAATTCGCAACCAAAATCGGTGACAATCAACCCCGGTCTCCCCTACTGTTATACTGACCAGGATGGGAATTGCATGAGGACGTCAATCAATGTCTTTCTCGTACGATAAAAAATGGAAGTCATGATGGCCTGGTGGTAATATCTTAGGTTCGGGATTGGGGGCTCAACACCAGACTCCATTAAGCCGCCCATTTACGACAGCCGAAGTCACGCAAATGATGCGGTGCAGCGCCAAAAACTGAGACACGGCTGGCTTTGTTACGCGTGGCAAGTTGAATATTCAACTTTCCCAAATTCCATCACTCTGCTCCATTTGGAGTGGCGCGTGTTGGCTTAGAACGGTCGTGAATGACCAGCTTTAAAGATACAGCGTGATGACGCGCATTAAATACGCCTTCGTAGGTGAAGCATCCTCAAGTGTGTATAAAATGGAAGTTTGGAAAGTGGCGTGCCAGCTCAGGTGATGCTCTCTTTATCTGACCAGGATTCAAAATTACGAAGTTTGTTCCCAATTAGCCCTTGTGTTAGCTTCAAAAAAAGACGTTAGCCTAACAACATGTTAAATAAACAAAGATACAAAACCTATATCCCAGGTGTGGTAGAAAAATGCCTTTCTCGTAGTGTGTATTAGAAGCATCCAGAAAGTAATCTAAGATTTTCAATCAAAGTAGGAAGAGAGAAGTACTATTTACTCTAAATACAATCTCACCTTTTTTTGCTTTAATAAAATCTGGATTTCCAACATCTTGCTCTGATTAACTTAATTTTTCTGAAGGTCAAAGATAACATCAAAAGAAATCAAGCGACACATAGAGTTTAATTTCATTTTTAATATCCGTTTGAGTACCCTAAGAGATGCCATGCTTTTACGATGAAATTTCTAAGTAATTAAAAGAGGAACTACTCAAACAAGTTTCCGGGAAGAAAGCAGCGCGTTATTTCAACGAGTTGGGAAAACTATTTCAATTTACGGTAGAAATCAAAAGAATACTTTTGTATGGGATGTGATGACATAATCGTCCTTCAGATAATTATCTCATTTCGTATATGCAACGGATATCAAAGATACACATCCGTCGGATGTTAACATCTACTTGATACGTAAATTTATTGATATGTATTAAATAAAAGAAGTAAAGAAATCACCTAAGGAATGTGGATATGTTTAGCTTTATCACATACTGTGTATTTAAGGATAAATTTGTTATTTATTTAAGGATAATAAAGTTTTTCTATAAATATAGCAAAAATAGTTTTCTGAAGCAGTATTTGATTTTGCAATGATTTGAAAAAGAAAAACGGCGCCGACGTTTCATTCAGCTGTTTTTATTTAACATTTTTATTAAACTTGACTTCTTTCATATTTGTAAAGATGGAATTTTGTAGTCGATTTTTCTCTCACTTCCTGATGTGCAAGAGCTCTGAAATTTCGTACACTTGTTCATTCTTGATGATAATATACTATTTTAATATTTTCAGAATTTAACTGTCAGTTTATCTATTAACTTAATTAAATTTTGACTCCAGAACCATGGGTGCCACCTGGTATTGAATGCGAGAAAAAAATTATTTCAAGATTCAAATGATATTTATAATGATGAGTTATAAGTAAAAAACAAGAAAGTAGAAAATAATTAAAATGAAAGGCATTCTACTTTTTAATATATTAATAAAAGTGTGTTTTTAAAAACATTTTTTATTAAATTTATCCAATATTATTTGCGTATTAATAAAATCTTTCTTATGAAAAAGGAAGCTATCTGCGAAACAAAGCCAATACGGATCACTGCGGTCATCGAATGTGTGGCGAAGCCATTCGATATCTATAATAGAATTACGCAGAGAAATCGGTGACGATCACTTGCTTTGGCTACGTGCCAAAGAGATTCAGACGTTCTGTCTACAAATTAGCACACAGACGGTTTGGAATCTGTGATGATTTAATATCAAAAAGGAGTTATACCAAAATTAATTTAATTTACCAATACAATCTTTCAGCATTTTTTTGTTTGTTTATTTTGTGTTTGCTTTTTTTCTCTAAGTGTTGGGAAACACTGAATCTTTTTGCTAAATTATAGGATCTTCAAAGTGTCCAATGGACGTTATTGCTATTTGACAGGTATTTTTTTAGCTGGAATTTGGCAATTTCCTTTCTCTTTTATTTTATGTTGATTCATCGACGGATGCGGAACTCCGTTATGTCAAATAGAAGTTATACTCGAATTAATTTATTTTTGTATATTTTATTTTTAATATTTTTTTAAACCGTTCTTATACTAAAAGGCTCCCTTTGTAATCATCAATTCAGCATTTTTTTAAATTTTTGTATTTAGTAATGCATTTTTTTCTGTTAGTCGGTTTTGCATTATTTTTACTCGGACAAAACGAAAGTAATTGTTAAAAATAAAGTTATTAACGAAACGAAAGCTAGGGTAAATTGATTTATCAGTTTGGTTTTTCATGATTTTTTTTTATTTTGTAAGCACTCTGCCAATGTGCATGAGATTTTCTACTACAACTTTCATTAACCGTTTAAGGACTTATCTCGAGTTAACTCGTCCAAAATACAGTAGGTTACAAAATAACTCCGTCCTTAAGCGGTTAATAAATCTGTGACAATCAGATCTGAGATATTGTTAGCAAACTGAAAGCCCGTCTTAGACGGGCACAAATCTTCTAGTTAGTAATAAATGCATTATTTACAAACATTCATTGGTACTTGTGAACGTAAGCGAACTCATAAAATTCTCGAATGTTAGCGAACTTTCTCGATAAAATGTAGCTGTGATTACACACGGGCACACTTAGTCGACACATTTTATCTTAAAACAGTGCTTCGCTGTTGATGTTTACGCACATTTGGATTTTTCTGAATATGTGAAAGTTAGAAGTTATTTGTTACATAAAAAATTGTAGATTGTGAAATACTAATATTTAAAGAATTATCTAATATAAATTCATAAGTTCAAAGTATTTTTTCAGTTATGCTTGCTGATAAGATTATAACAATAATTATATAAATTTATGCATAGAAGTTGACATATTTGTGTTCTTTTATGTGTGAAGCTAGTAGCTGACCTCATTACTGAAATTAATTCCAAAATCCAAGTCTTAATTTTAATTCATTGCCGTAAACTGATGTTGATATAATAGCTTCTGCGCATGCGAAATCGTAGCTTATGTATAAAATGAAAACTAGGCGCACTAAGCGAGTGCCTCAGGCCCTGGGCTGAAAGAGGGTCCCGAAATGCAGTTTATCACGCTACATTTAGCTATTCCCGAAACTCCCCGAATTCATTTCTTGCTAAACAGATGTAAAAGTTTAGTTCAGATGGACTGGTGTTTAGTCAGTCCCAGATGATCAGATATTTACTTTATAGGGCAAGAGAAAGAAAACTTTTTCATCAAAGCTGTCGCTTTAATGATCAGAGTTAATGAAAACTTTTATTTTCAATAATTATCAAATACTTCAGTAGTCAATAGTATTAATGGATCAGCTCAGTGTATAATAGGGTGAGTCGTTTTCCTTGTCGCTATACCGCAGAAAAGTTGCGAATCGGTGAGAAATTAAACGAGGAAAAAAAAAGTAAGGAAATTGATTGACTCGTGCATCGGCCTTGAAAATCGTAAAAATTGACAAATATCGATTGTTTTTAAAAATTTAAAAATTTATTTTATCTGTTTATTTTAGCATTAGCTGCTAAGTACTGATATTCTTAAGAGTAAATAAAGTTTATTTTATCAAAATCGGTCCATAATTTCAGGTAGCACGTTCCATCCAGTGTTCATGCAAAATATGTGAAATTACTTCAATATGCAATTTTTAGTTCCTAACCCTCAACATAACCTTCCTGCATCGTTTTGTCGGCGAAATTTCAATAGTTGCTATGTATCTGAATGACAAAAAGTTATTTAAATCTAAAAAATATCAACTTCATTTATTTTCTTTACTTATTGTAACAAAATTCAAAATTAAGCTCCAAAATTACAATATTATTTGTTACTTAAAAACAAATGACAAGAATGCAAAAAATAATAAAAAAATTAACAGTACTTTAAAGAAATACTTCATCTATTAAGACATCGTTATGTCTCTTAAGTTTCTTACATGGCATTTAACTCTTTTTTTTTCTTTCTAAATGATACGTGGAAGTCTGATTTACGGGAAAACTTAGACATTATGGGCAATAGCATCGCTTCTGGACTTCTACAAACTTTTCGCGATGCTTCTGATCAGCACTATCATTTGGAGTTTGAGAGCCAGTACACAAATATGGATAGAAGCTTTCGTAAATAAAATTTTCTATAGTCTAATGAATGTAATTACTCAAAACAAATCAGGATACTAATGCATGATTTCACTTTCTGGTTAGAATTTTTTAAATTAAACTTACTCTAAGCAAACATAAACTCTTGTTAAAAGATAAAAATGAATGGGTTCAATAAGTAATGAGTGATTTTTTTGCTCTTTACTGCTGTTCATTTATTTTTAATATAGGCAACAACAATTTATTATTTATTTTCTGCCTCATGTTTTGTAGGATGTGGGGGGGCTTAGGAAAACAGGAAAGAAATTTGGCTATATTTTTTAATCTACTACCAATTTCTGATCTACACATTAAGTAGCTGGATGCGTTGGCCACTAGTCCCCGTGCATATGCTTCTGATACGAGTTTAACATATCGATCAACTGCCTGTGTGTAACATGGAAAAGTTCCATTCAGATACTTCAGCAGACCCAATAGGGAAAATTATTTCATCATCACTAATGTTTGGCAACAGCGGTAAGAAGTTAAACTGCAAGCATACATTTGAATAATTTCCTTATACTCCCTAGATTAAAAATTGAGTTTGGGCATTCTGAAATTTCAGATCGTTTTTCTCTTTGCCAGTGACTGCCTCGTCTTTAAAATTTGTCTTATACCCAGTTCTCTAATGTGTTTTCTCTCATCCAGTGTCATGATCAGAATGATATATTCAGCATGGGCAAAAGAATGCACTGCATTCGTTTACAGGGTCAAGAGATTTAAGCAAGTTTTCAGAAAAGTAACAAGTTATGTTAATTCCTTTAAAGACGTGCCTTGGGTTTTGTGAACTATTTTCTGGTTTTAATATTTAACAACTGTGTCATAGACGACTTAATAAAAAATTATTCTCACTAAAGTAAACCACCAAGTACTTTATGCTGTTGTTAACCACATGGAATGTGATAATTGTCTATGATGACGAATAGCCAAAATTTCAATAACTTTGCCGATTTTATGACAGTTGCAATACCTGGAAGATACCATTGATCCTTACTGAGTGCTTTTTTGCCAACATTGGGATTAGGTACATAATTTGAGTGTTTTCCCATAAATCAGACTTCCAATTATTATCTGGTTAGAAGAAAGAGTAAATTGCCAAGCAAGAGATTTAAGAGACATAACGATATTTTAATAGATGAAGTGTTTCTTTAAAGGTCTGTTAATTTTTTTAATTATTTTCTGCATTATTGCCAGTCATTCTTAAGTAACAAATAATATTGTAATTTTGGAGCTTAATTTTGCATTGTGTTACAATACGCAAATAAAATGAAGTTGATATATTTTAGGCTTAAATAACTTTTTGTCATGCATATACATCGATCTGTTGCAATCCACCAATAAAATGATGTAGGAAGGTTATCTTGAGGGTTAGGAATGAAAAATTGCGTAATGAAGTATTTTCACATATTTTGGAGGATAATTGGAGGGAACGTGCCACCGGAAATTCTGGACCGATTTTGATGAAATAAATTTTATTACTCTTAAGAAGATCAGTACTTACAGCTAATACTATAAAAAGTAGCTAGAGAGAAATCTTAAAATTTTAAAAATTAGTAAAAAAACTGTCCATTTTCGTCAATTTTTACGATTTTCAAGGCCGTTGTGGGAACGGTAGATATCAATCAATTTCCTTACTTTTTTTCCTCGTTTAATTTCTCACCAGTTTGCAACTTTTCCGCGGTATAGCGACATGAAAAAAAAATTTGCGTTTTTCCGACCCACCCACAGTGACTAATCTATTTCCAGATAACTGTTTGCAATCAATTAGCTACTTTGGACAATCACTACGTCGGGAACTGAAATCAATCACTCTCGATTTCCATCCGTTTCTGCCTCACTCTTGTTGTAAGCATACCAAGTGTCATTTAAGAACACTCTTCGATACTGTTGCTTACCGTTTTTTTATAATAATTAGACAATCAAGATACACTCAAAGCTTAAGAAATTTCACTACTGGACGGAATATCCTAATGTATCTGAACTAGGCTAATATGAGAAAGTTGACTGCTTACTAAAAGTAGAAACATATTTCAGAATGGACGCAATTCGAAGCTGAGCGAAGTTGAATGCAGCACGACGTAGAAATAAGCGTTGTCACATGCTTTTATATGCAATCTACTGCGAAGGAATTTTTCTTTTCGTTTTTCAGTTCTGTCAACCAAATTGGCTCATCTTGAAAAGTTTATATAACCAGCAAGTTTATATAATAGTCTAAGTTTTATTTAATATATTATTTTATTTCTATGATGTTTCATAGAGAATATTTCATGGAACAACTTTCCTACAATTTGTAGGTATAATTTTAAACTTTACAATTTTACTGACGTCCAACAAACATGGAGTGTTTTAAAACTAGAAATTATTTGCTGATTGTTCAAAATCAAAATATTAGCTTTAATTTTATTATAATTTCATTAAAATATCACTTTAGTTATGAATGAAAATGCCTAAGTTTTGAATTTATCTTCTAGTAGTTTATAATTCGTTTAATTTCTTTAAAATCAAGTTCATGTTCAATCATGATCCAATCATGTGATCATGTATTCAAACTGTTCTCTGGGATTTCTTATTTTTAGATATTTGAAATATATGATAAAGGTATTTTTAACTTTTCATGAATAACTGATAAAAGTAACCAGGTTCCACATTTTTGTTGCATTATGAAATAATCCTAAAACGTTTCAGATTTGTTTGAAATTTGGCATTTATCTTCCCTTTAAATTTATGTTGTAGAACAATTTTTCGGACGACTTGCCTTTGGCACATCAATACCTGCAAAAATTTTAAATGACTGAAAGAAAGACCGAGATAAAATGATAACAGATTGTGTTTCTTCCAGAAGTGATCAAGGAAGGGAAAAGAAATGGGAAGGTTAGCGAAAATAATGATACATATCAAACAATAAATATCCTATTTCTTAGTTTATCATTCATACTTTGTCTTATTTCAATAGTTAGTAATAAATTTATTCCCAGTTTGAGACTTTTAATCCATTGAATGCAATGCAGTTCGTTGTAGTAGTAGTAAATCAAAGTAATTTTGCTATAAAAACGATTACATTTTCCTTTAAATAACGAATTTCATTTTCTATAGATAATGGTTACGTAAATATTTATGCACTCTAATTTCAGATATAAATTTAAATTTATTGAACTCAGAGCATCTTAGTTAACAAAGATTAACTAAACCAGTTAAAAAATTAAATAATATAACATTTCTAAAACAGAATTCTCATTAACAAAAATATAATTATAGTAATTTGAAAGTACGCGAAAATATTATTTTTAAACGTAATGATTAACAATTTGAAATGTAAAGGTACATATGTGTTATCAAGAGTCTCGAAAATTTTCAGTGCCAGGGGTCCCCAAACAAAGTTAATTCGCTATTGCCTTTTGTTTTTCTCGTTGAAAATGCATTGACGTTATCCTCAAAATGAATTCTTTGAATAGCTTTTTTCGAGGAAACCTCTTATGGATCAATAAAATAAAACTCAGATTTCCGAATTTTTTAGTACATTACTTAATGTAAAATGGATATAAAGTCAAATTTGAAAAGGTACAACATTCATGTAAAAGTCTTTCAAACAATTTAACATTGATACAGTCTGGATAAAATGGAAGTTACAAAATTTAACATACCCCGGTAAATATATAGATAAATTTATACTAAAGATTTCATTTAATTAATATATATGTCGTAGAATTATTAAGAAATCCGATCTTTTCATTATTTTTTCTAATGAGCTGTGTCATTTTGCAATAAGCCAGAATTTTCAATTTGCCTACAACATATACATCAACCATAGATGAAAAAGTTGGTGCCTTAATGTATTGCAGCTAGTTTTCTTTTGTTACTACTTTCTGAAGAAACCAAGCAGGTGATGTGTTAAATAACAAGTGTAGCAATCCTGTTCAATGGACTGAAACAGAAAGCTAGAATATGACTTTAAGTATAAACGTCAAATAAAAAAAATTAAAAGAAAACTTTTATTACTTTTATAACAAAATAAAAACTGACCTTTTAAATACTTTTATAACAAAATAAAAACTGACCTTTTAAATACTTTTATAACAAAATAAAAACTGATGCACTTTGTACCGCATAAGTCTATAAATGAAAAATATAAGAAAGGTTTTGACACCTTTTAAAAACATTTGAAAATTTCATTGAATCAAAGTTCAAACCTCATGCATGAAGTTTGTTCTTTTGGTTATAAAATCAGGGATGGCTCTAGAGGGGGGACCGAGGGGGGGGGACAGGGTCCCCCGTCGGGGAAAAATTTTGTATCCAATTGGGGAAAATATTTGTCCGGGTTATTCAACTGTAGTTGATAAATAATAATCTGGAGAAAATTTGAGACCAATTTCATTGCACTCGTCCCGCCGTACAGCAGGTCGTGCCCACTACACTTTGATCTTAGCCAAAAGGTCGAGAAGCGATGCCACTGTTGGGAAGACCGTGCCCCCCCCCCGTCGGGCAAACTCTAGCGCCATTCCTGTATAAAATATAGTACTCAAATTCGGAAATTTTGGATACTTTGATATATATTAAAATAAGGATCCTTTATTTTAGTTTTTAAAAAAATAATTTCTTTTAGCTTCTTCAGGATTTCTTATTGTAGAAAAATTTGTAAAAGTGTTTTGATGTTTATAATAGAGAGAATACAAAAATTATTTATTATTTGGGCATAACAACGAATAAATAAACATTTTATGTTGACATAACATCCCATCTGTTTATCACATAGTAATTATTTACTTGTAGATACTAACCTGTTTGAATTTTGCCCGTCATGTTCCTACAACAACTCTTGAGCTCAAGTAATTTCACCTATAACAGATAAATATGAGAGGCTTCATTGGAAGACAATAAATTGTCGGTTTTATCAGAGATAAAGTTTTGAAATCATATGAAGAATATTAAAAAAGTTGTGTTTCGTATTATTAACAAAACATCCCTATTAGCACAAGATGCTTTACAATATTCATACGATATTATTACGATGCTGTGCGGCATTCAAAATATCATAGCAACATCGTTGAGATATCGTGGAATATCTTGTGCTAATAGGGATACGTAAATTATTAAGAAAATTAGAACATTTTATTTTCTCATGCTGCTAAATCTGACGAATAAAATCTCGTCGAGCTTAGAAAAGAATTCTTTGACATCCGAAAGAGATTTTTAATGTTGAAAACAATTAGGAATTTCACGCAACAATTTAGGTCAGGAAGTAGAAAATTGCTTTTCCAAATGGGCTAGAGGCGGGGGAAATATTCGTTCCTAGTTTTAAATATAGATAAAATGGCATCAGAAAATACTGAAAAAGTACGATAATGATAGCTTTTCTCGAATTCAAGGAATATTGTTTGTGACTTTCTCCCAGAGATACCATGTTGAGGTGCCAAGCATTAATATGGAATTCTTTGAGAAAATTTGGAAAATTAGAAAAATATTCATTACAGATATTTATCTGCTAAGAAAGGATAATAGCAAATTTCTGAGCATGTAAAGGGTGGATACTAAGTCATCTGACGAATTTGATGGAATGGAAATGCCTTTGCTTATCAGTCATTTCAGAGGCAGCAATATTTGTCCTAAAATCATGTTAATATACTCAACCGCCATCCATATTCACTAGGTTTAACCTTTTCGAACTCACTGCTTCTCCAAACCAGTGCGAGTTTCTCCCCGAAACTTTTTCGAACACGCCCTAACACAGGTGAGGAAAGCGCGCCAGAGGTCGCAGCTTCTTTTTTAGCGTCGTAGAATGATGAAAAAAACCGAATAATCAATTTGAACGCATTTTTTTTCAACCGATTGAAAGCAAAATTGGATCCAGATCTATAATTAAGATAAGAAGACCACATATCAAATTTCATTTATCTAAGTCATTGCATTTAGGAGTTATCGTGTTCACAAATATGCGATTACACAGACCGACAGATAGTCAACTCTTGGACGGATTTAGTCCAAAATTTGATACGGACCTACATTCATGATGATAAAATTGTGTACCAAATTTTATCCATCTAGCGGTTCCAGTTTTTGAGTTATAGCGTTCACATGAACGCGGACAGACAGACTTCCCGTAGACGGATTTTGTCTAAAATTTGACAGAAATCTACAAATTATGTGTTAAGATCACATGCCAAATTTCGTCTTTCTAGCTCTAATAGTTTTCGAGTTATCATGTTCTCAGTCAGACAGACATAATTGCAAAATGTTTGGACTCAGGGAGGTCTAAAACGTGCAAATTCATCAAAATCTTGAGTTCGAATTGTTTGACGATTACATTACTTTCCCTTTGTATAGTTCGTATACGAGAAAGTGAAAAGGAATATTTTTTTTATATTAAAGGGATACGACAGCTAAGACATTGGTCCTAAGAACTATAACGGAATACAGATTCTTCGAGATCCACTTTTGTATGGCCATTCAAGCCAGTGTTTATCTAAATGCAGAATAATTATGTATCAAACAATATGCTTCAGTTTGAGCTCTAAGCATTGTACATTAAGCAAGAAGTGAAAAAAATTCTGTATCACTTCGACTGACGTCTGAGTCCAGCTTTAGCAGGAAGATCCTGTAGCTCAATGACAATTCGTAATTTTGACCGATAGCATTTTAGGTTTATCCGAGTGTCCATATTTGGTACATTTTTTTCATTACTTGCTCGAATGCTTTTTCGTTACCATTGGTATCTAATAAATTTTTGAGAATAATGAATGAAAAAAAATTATTAGAATTGTGCTTTGTATCCATTGTATGACAGAAGCAAAAGTTATAAAAGCATTCTAAGTTTTGTTATTTGATTTACTTAACACGTTCACTGCCATGTCTCGTGCCTGTGCGTGATAGAGAGATTCGGATTTTCTATCTGATTAGATGACTATCTAATCTAATATCTATCTTATCTATCTAATATAATGACTATCTACTATCTCTTAACTACAACAGAGAAGGGGTCATCTAATTTGATAGAAGGTGTGAATCACAAACGGCGGCAGCCGACGTGTTAATTGAAGAAATGAATGTTTTCATTAGATTTCTTCAAAATTTTAAATCTTATATTATAGAAAAGAAATTAAATTAAAAATTAATTTCATTCAGAAAGTATCAGCTCATTCGGGGAATTTACTTAAATTATAAAAAGAAAGAAAAAATATGTGAAAAAACGGTTAGCTGTATGAGACAGCACAAAAATGTTTTCAAAAATGGGGTCTCACCATGATGTTCAAGTTTAATCTCCTGTAGTCGATTTTGTACATCTCTGCGAGGGAGTTCATCGTGTTCTGATCAAAATTATTTCTAACACATATAGAGAAAGTAAAAAGTTTGTCCCACTATTTCATCACGTGAGCAAAAAAAAACAAAAACAATTTTGTCTGCCCATCATTTCTGTTTATTTAGCAATTTCTCGGTCATAATAAATGACTCATCTGAAGTCAATGCCATCGATGAAGGGGGTAATAAAGAGCCTCGAATTTTTTAATGACAATCAGAGTGCTGAGAAATGTCATAAAAGTAAGCCGAAATGGGTTGAAAGGAGTTCAAACAGATTTCTCTCGCTAATAAAACCCATGTTTGGCGTATAAATAGTTACAACAAGTTCAATGTCATTAAATGAAAACAAAGCATATTGTTACATAAATGTATTTCAATAAGTCTTTATATAAAAAATCACGAAAATTAGATACAATAAGTATATAAAAAGTAATTTCATGCAATGGTGATTGTTTATCTTCCTCCAAGTGTTATTGAGTCGTAAAGGATTTATTATTTACAAAGAATAATTGAAATTTGTCCCTTTTTCATTAATGTGAACTGGAAAGAATCTTGCCTAGTCTTTAATGGCGTTTATTTAGCCATTTCAGCAAACAATGTAACTAACTCACCTGAAGGAAAGATGTTAAAAAATGAAATTCAAGAGAAGACACATTTTTTCTAAATGACAACTGAAAGAATAAATTGTTTTACAAGTGAAGAGAATTCTCTGATGTGAGGAAAGAAGTTACCACAGTCTTCTGTTTTAAGGAGGATGTTTATTTGAGTCTCTAAAAATAGTTACAGCATCAAGTCCTTTAAGTCGTGGTATTTCGTACAGAAAGCTTCTAGCTAAAAACTCCGAATAAAAATACATTGTTTTACGCTGTCAAAGAACTGAAATGCAGATGTTAGCAATGCAAAATACCGACAGAGAAAATGTTCAATTGCACATGTGTATTATTAACTCTTTTTTTATCGTATCAATACTAAAAGATAAAATGAAACAACTCCACTACAAGGAACAAATTAAATTGTTCAGACAAAAATGAAGAGAAAATATAAGGTGGAGATAAACAAACCAAAACAAACTATTTGATGTCAAAAGATGTGAATGCATTAGCGTTAGTGTCTTTATGTTTTATATAAGTCTGAATAAGGCTTTTAAGAGGGAACGGAATTTTTATTTTAAATATTATTTTTAATATTTAGAACAATTTGTACTCCCGATTATCTGAAATAATTAAATGGAAAAATAACCATTAATACATAATTATGAAAAGAATCTTGCTTTAGGAGTGACATTTCTAGATAAAATTTTGCTAAGATGGGATAATTTAAAAAATCTTGTATTAGATGAATTAATGCACTATTATGTTGAGCATTTACATCTTGAGATGGTTCATGATGATAGTAGCTGCTCAAAAAATCCCTTTTCCTCTTATATATTTTTTCTTTTAAGCAAAGAGTATAATTTTATTTTTAAAAACTCAGACTGCACTTAAATTTGTAGTTTTACTTAAAATCTAAGCTTGATGTCGTCGACCTTATATATTACACAATTTTCGTTATCTACAAAATATCTAGCTTGTGAATTTTTACGATTCAGGAACGAGTTCCCTTAAATGTTAGACTCCACTCATTCTACACTAGCGTAACGAAGAAGAATTATTGTAAAACTCGATTTCAAAAAAAGTCTGGTATTTCAGGTCAAATATTCTAGGTTTTTTTCCTCTAAAGAAATTAAGAAGCAAAACTCAAATTCCACATTCTAGAACCAGATTACAATCTGTCAACGTTTTCGACGGCTGACCAGTTTGTGAGAGTTGTGACCTACAGCACTCGTCAAGGTTCAATTAAAGTATCAGAAGAGAAGCCATGAAAATTTATCGCAATGGGAGAAAGCTATTTACACTTCAAATTATCTCGTTTATTATCGGTCCTAAATGAAGGCAGAGTTTACGGTAAATATAGACATTTACGTTAAAACAGCTTTTCAAGAATCACATGTATTTCAAAATGAAAAATAAGTAAGGGACACACTTACCGGTGTAGAGCGAGTATAAAGGCAATTTCAGGGCGATCTTCTTGAAGAAACAAGCCCTTGAACAGGAAACAAAATCTATTTTATATAATTACCCAGAAGCGTATCTTAATAGGTCAAATAATTAAAGGAAAATGCACCTGGAATTCAGATGTATGTGTTACACCGTTCGACTGCATGTCATTACCTAGCCATCTGTCTTGGTGTAAACATAGTTCTCATGTACTTTAATCTTTAGCAACTACTACTGAATAACCTGAGCTTATCGAAATGACGGTGCAAACTGTTGAAGTAGATTTAAGATAAAGGAAATAACGATTAAGAATTCTACAAGATCTTAAAGAAAAAAAATTCGGTTTTTCGTACAGTGTACTTTGTTCGATGCCGCTACAGTGATCACAAGCACTTTCCAAAGTACACTTCTTCATCAGGAAGCCCTTGACTTTGATTTTTCTTTTATGTTTCCGAAACAGTATTTTTTTCTAACGTATATTCTGTTAAGAATTGCGTACGCAAATTGAAGGAAAGGATTTTCATGTTAGAAAAAACCTTGACGATGAAGCAGTTATGTTTAAAAAGCCAGTTAAAAATATTTGATATCCTATGCTAGTTTTTTTAAACCAGCGATTAAGCTGTTTTGTTTAAATAGAAAACCTTCAAAAGTAATTTCCATAAAAAAATTCAATAACGTATAAAAGTTTTTAAAAAAAAGCAAAAAAAGCCCCCCTTTTTTAAAAAACTAAAGAAAAACTTTTTAAAACTAAAGAAAAAACCTCTTAAAACACTTAGAATATTTTTTCATTTATTATTTCTCTGAAGAACTAAAATCATTTAAATACGAAATAATAGAAGCAAATGCAATATATACGGCATTTATAACTATATATTTAATAAGAATTAGAATGAAATCGATAATTATTGATTAAGTTGTATTGAACCCACCAGAAATAATAGTTAAAATTTCGGTATTCTAAAATTTCAACTGAAAAAAGGCGTAAACTATGATCAATTACACAATTGATTAAAGTATTTTAAAAAGTGTTAAATAAAATTTTAAATACATTGGAATATTTAAATAAGAAAAACAATGATACATTTAAAATGTTAATCTGAAAGAATATTTAACCTCCCTGTTGTCTAAGAAGGATTTTAACTAAATAAAGTAGCTTCTTCGCAATTTAAGTATTAATACAGTCTTTCGGATTTGCCCTCACTTTCTCTTATTCTAAAATTAGATTTATATTACGAAAACCATGGTGTAACATATTACTTGAAGGGGTTTTTTTTTGTTTTCGAGTGTAAAGAAGATAAATTTTGGAGGAAAATATGATGTTTAAATAAAAATTGAGTTGTATGGTTATTACACAAACGAGTCAAATTTCTAATCTCTAATTTGACTTTCACGGATCATTTTATTTCTTATGATTAAAAAGACACAGTTAACATTCTGAAAGCATTAAATTGTAGTTTTCATGCCACTCTAGCTTACTATTTTAGATCAATATATCTCTTTGTTTAGCTTCATTGCTCCAGAAAGGAATAAAGAAAATATATGTTGTTGAAGCTCAAAATGCAAGTATTAATTATTATAAAAAGATTCTAGATGCATGGCAACGAAATATATTATCTTTAGATTAATTGGCAAGCGCTAATAAAATTTAAAGATTATTTAAGAAAGGCTGACCAATTTTTTTAGCGTCATTGCGACAATTGCCATCAAAAATTATAATTTTTGTCAGGATTTCGTGATCTTTCA
Organism: Araneus ventricosus; assembly: GCA_013235015.1. Taxonomy (NCBI): domain Eukaryota; kingdom Metazoa; phylum Arthropoda; class Arachnida; order Araneae; family Araneidae; genus Araneus; species Araneus ventricosus. The sequence continues at coordinate 495,725 of BGPR01000371.1, forward strand.
TACAATTGAATGCCGGGAAAAAGATAGTAGAAGTTTTTAATATACATGTCATATTTTTCCTCGATAAATACTTATCATTATTAATATTCATTGGCGACATTAGTCGCAGATAGGAACCCAAATTTTAACTTAAATAGCATTGAATAAATTGTTCATGTCCTGTTCATTGAAACTAAAATCTATAGAAAGCATGTTCACATCTCTCATAAAAATGCATTCTCTTTAGATATCAACTACAGAAATCATGCTCCTTGATTTATTTTAAGCATTAATTCACGCGAAAACGATCAATATTAAGTTTCTATAAACTATTTTAAATCCATTTTTGTCATTTAACGATGAATTTTTCTGTCATTCTAGCAACTACGATAAAAACATGCGTTTTACCATTAAAACTATAACGGTTAAGCCTAATATTCGCCTCATTTTAAGTTATAATGAGGCCCTGATGAATAATGCCTATATTCTGAATTAAAGCATTTTAAATTTTTTTTTAAAGTCTTAAAATTAAATAGGAGACTTTTTGAAATATTCAGATTCGTGATGGATAATCTACACCTGTGAATTAGATAGCAGTAATTAATCAAACGTTGACTCTCAGGCAATCAAAAATAATAAAAAAATCTGCATCATTGACATTTTTATCATTTAGAGAAAAGGAAAGCGGAAGCATATAATTGCACTAATGCTACTTACGATCACGGCAAAATAGATAATACGCGTGCAAAATAAATGCCGTGGCAAAAAATGAAAAATTACACGAGAGGAAACTAGTTCAGTTGCTTTCTTATAATGTAATGACACCCCTGTTTGGAAACTTTTCCATGTATAAAGTAGCCATATGAAGCAATCAGGAGTTTGATTTTTGTTGATGGCTTACATTGGATATTCTGAAACTCGGGGCATCACCAACAGATCAGAAATATTCATTTTCAGAGATGAGTTCCCATCCGTTTGAGGGATGGTTTCATTCATCTAATATTAATTTGTAGGGTTACGATACAATTATACTTAAAATATTTTCGTTTACTTGTTCGAAGCTTACAACAAACAGAAGCGGCCCGAAGTAACTTTACCCACCGAACAATATTGCGCCTCCCCTCCAATCCTATATATTTTTCAAAATCCTATGATGTCTGTATTCTAAATGTCAAAGAAACTTTTACATAGAAATATGAATGTTTTACCTGCTATGAATGTTAATAACATTACGGTGAGAATTTTAAAACTTCAACTATGTTTAAGATTATATAGTGGTTTAATCAAAATTATAATAATACATTCAACAAATTTCAATAATTTATGACTTTATTTCTCAAGCCTATTGAAATATTTTTTATCTCCTTTATGTTCCCGCTTCCGTGCAATAACGGGCAGTTGCCCGGGTCTCGGCCGGGCCGCTTCTGCCAACAAAAACCGTGCTTCTCACCGTTTCTTGTAGCTCCTACACATTCAACAAAAATACAAAACATTTTTTCAAAACAAATTAATGGTACCTGCTTGTAATATATTCTTTATCTTGAATTTTTAGAAGTCTCGTACATATCCGCACCAATTTAATGTATGAGCTTGAAATTTTATTCATACTCATCTTCCAGTCTTTCCTTTGAAAGATAATAAAAAGTTAAACTGGCGTGTCATAAACATCGAATTGAGTCTCACAATTACTTAGAAGAATTTTTCTTTATATAATTCTCCACATAGTAAATTTCATAAACTAACAATTCACGCACACATTTTCTTAAGTGTGTGATATTTTTTCTTTCTTACTAGCTACGTCTAAATTGGTACCCTTTCGCAAGTTTTAAAGAAAATAAAGTAAAAAAAAAGAAAATTTGCCCATCACTTTGTTTTTCTACTGGTAATGTAATCTACTGTGTTATTAAATTCTCCAATGTAAACTAAGAACCTGTGGAGATTAAACGCATTAGACCATTTTACCTCTAGTGATGAGTTCAGCCCGTCACTTTGAGTTCACGAAGAATAAAGATTACTGTATATTTAAAGTGTCGTATTAGTTAAAAAGTTATTTATTTTAGGGAAAGAGTTAACTGCACAAGAATGTAAGAGTTTTCAAGAATGTAAGAGTTTTCTGTACAAGAATGTAAGGGAATTAAAGGTTCTTTCTGGATCCATAAAAAGGAATGCCCAGAATGGAATGGTTTATTCAATTAGAAAAATAATGACTTTAACATTAAAATAAGCGGCATTAAACTCTCGACGTAAAAGAACTGGTTGAAACATGATAAAAAAATGTTGATTTTGTTTTTTAAATTAATTACTCGTAGTAAACTAATTCATTTAAAATATAACTAGAGGCGCGAAAAGTAATACAACTAGAGGGAATAATAACAAGTTCTATTTTAGGAACTTTTTCATATATCTTTAGACAATTAAGTATTATGTGTCATAAAAAACTTTTTATTCAAAAGTACAATATGAATTTATTATGAATATACTTTTAAAACTGAAAGAGAAGCATTTAAAAATATTTTCAAGCACAATTAATGCTAAGTTTCTCCGGTTTAAGCATTTAAAAGTAAATAACAGAAAGCTAAAAGAGGTCGATTTGAAGGTTTGAGAAATTTAAAAATTTTATTATATTTAAAAAAACCTAAGTTCCGGCTTCTCAGTTCACTATCATGCAACATATTTTGAAAATCTTGAAAGTGTGCAGTACTAAAGTATAAAGACGATGACTGGGAATTATCCTTTTCTGAACAATTTTAGTACCATTTACTTTCAGATATTAACTGACTTAATTTACAACTAGCTAGGTGTTTTTTCTGCTTACTTTGGACAAATTAGTGTTTAACTCAAGATTAAACTTTAAGACCTTTGAAATAAGAATATAATGATTTCTTAGAATGATTACTTCTGTTTAAGCAAATAAAGTTTTGTAGAATAAAGTAAATAATTATTGTAAGTTCTATTGTATCTATGACACGTTCTATTGGCCATGCAGAATCTCTCTCCCCTATTGTAAGTTAAAAAAAGAATTATTGGATGGCTGTAAACAAATGTGTAATTGTCTTTTGAAAGTATTATTTCTCGGGATTTAAACTGAAGCTGAGCCACTACAGAATGAATAATAAAACGTTGCAAATTAAGTTATAACAAAGTTATAACTTCTTTTTCAAACTAACTAATATTGTCCAACTACAAATCAATCTACTTTCAAACTAAACCAATATTGCCCAATGTTTAAGTTTTATTTTTATGCGACTCGTTTTCCCTTTAATTAACTTTAATTTTTCTTATTTAACCTTATCTCGAAAATATATGTTTCCTTTTTTAAGCATTTCTTTTTTATTTGAAATGCTTCTTCTTAGGATTATCCAGATTACCGATGTTTTGATTAGTGAAATTTTTATACTAGATAATTCTTGCTGAATACTATCTTATACTTTTTTAATGAGCTGAAAATATAGAATGATGTGCAACTGGTATAGCATATCTCGATGACAAGAAGACGCTTAGGAAGTTGAATTTGTCTATTTCAGTTGTTGTCAGTTTTTTCTTCTTTTGCAAACGCTTTTAATTATCCTCTTCAAGTAATTAAATATATTCAAAAGAATTTCGCATGTTACTAGATTAATTCAGCGTTTTATGAGAACGCAGTTTTGACTACACTGGAAGTTGATTAGCAGATGAGCTTCTAAAACACTCCAGGTACTTTGTTTCGGACTTGCATACTTCAAATTGGTGAAAACATGAACTAGACAAGCACATATCAGTCGCATGTAATAATCACATTGTTATTAAACAAGAAGATAAAATAAAACGATTTTTAAGTAGAATTCATATTAAAGTACAGTTATAAATTTTCCAAAAGTTGATTCGTTAAGGATCAAGTATTTTAACGTGCAGGAAGATCTTTGAATGTAACGGTGATATGTATAAAATCAAAAGAAAAATGACTATTCCTTTTTTATAAACTAAGACATAAAAAAGCAAACAACAACTAAATTCACAGAATATAACGTAGTACGCAAAAATCTTTCCTCGGGAATAAAAGTTGGAAATTTGCAGTTATCCATCTGCTGTTTTCGAGAAATGAAACATTTATTTCACTTGTTTCTCAAACTATGAGTCAAGTAGAGTAAATTGTCTAAAACAATGCAGGATATCCCACTGAAACTTTTGTTTACAAGAGAGACATCCGTAATTTTTCTACGCTTTAACAATTGCATATTGTTTACAGGTAATGGAAGACGCATTCTCTTGAAAAACGAACACTTCGTCGTAAAATATATCTACCTTATACTCGTCGTGAAACAGAAAAACAGATGATTAAAAATTTGTTTTATTTTACTCACAGACATGTCTGGATTTTAGATTTTGTGGACATAAGTTACTGCACACTGTTTGAGTATTTCCTAGTTTCCAAAAAATTCCCGATGAAAGAGTCTTGAATCCAGTTAATGAAATATTTTAGATAAAGTAAAGGATTTCAGATTATACATTCAGAAATGATTAGATAAGTTCACCATTGACAGGATGACGCACAATTTTACAAATATTTTTTAAATTAACCACAAGGAAGAACGATAAAATAAATATAGAGAATAATAAAGAAAAAATGCAAACAAAATGGAATTAATAAACAAAACGATTTATAATATAAAATAATGTATCGAAAACTTTTACATATAGCAGCACTTTTTAAATCTACTGTTTCGCATGATGATGTTTAGTTTTCAAATAATCAATACATGAATACATACCTAGTGAATCGAATAATCCTTTTGATTTTACTGAAAACCTCGTTGTATTTCCACGTCTGCAGTAACAAAAGTAACAGCATTCACACCTGCCAGGTGATAATATGGACGAAAGCTTCTGATTTATTAATGCGAAACAGAAATAACGTTGGCTAAGTGAAACGTGGAACAGTGTAACTTCTAAATTACTGGAATTTTTCATTTGAGATGCAAAAGAGATTGGATAAGGGCCAAATTCATGTCAAGCTTCTGAAATTAAATTTACAAAAGCAGTTAAATATTTATGAAATATTTTCGGAAAACTGTGTGGAAAGTATTGATATTGTAGATGGCGCTCCTGCTGTGGAGTAACGTCGGTGGCAATGCTGCAATATATTTGGATGCTTCCCAGCACCGAAAGCTTCGTCATGCTTGCTTGCTTACTCGCACCTGCTCACGCCAGCTCTTTTGCCACGGATCTTGCCTTAATCATCAATGGATTCAGTAATTGAGCTTATCTGTAACTGGCATGTATGCCGAGTGAATATTGGTTTTAGTGTGTTGTAAATAAAAGGCATGTTTGTTACTTTCGAGGCTCCATCATCTTCTTTGAGATAGTATCTGTCCTCACCTTCCGCGACAATCTTGCATCATTCCTTTTGTCAATGTATATTGCAGAAAATTTCATGGTTCACAAAGTATGAATTTCTCGATTTGCAATGGAAATATGGCTTTGAAGTTTTCAAATGATTATTTTATTCAAAGAGACTTTTTGTCGTTCTCCATTGTATTCAAAATAAATTTAGAGACTAAAAATAAATTCTGTAAATGAGGTACATAAAGACAATTCTGTGATGGGAAAGAAAGGATTCCAAATTTGCAAGTTCTTGACTTTGCTGTCAGAGATCAACAGTGCACATATTGATGACACATTGTCTTCTTCTCCCGAAAATGACCTATTTTAATAAAAATCTTCGATATAAGTTAAATGTAAATTATCTAATAATTTATATCTAAATGTACGAGGAGGTAACTGTATTAACTATATGAGGACTTCTCCAATTAGATATTTATCACAGATATGGATTCACATAGTTACTGTAATAAAATTATATCTAAAGTACCTTTTTTGAATATTTCCATTTTCAGATATTGTGTTTATTTAACCTTTGGTTCATTTGATCAAGTGAGGCTTTAATTGCTGTATCAAAAAGAGAAGCATAATCGATTAACATTTTTAAACTTGAACAAACTCCTCTGTCTGTAATGAAGTGCATAACTAGTGCCAAGAAAAATTACAGAATTTTTAATATTTAAATAGGTAACTAAGTCAAAGTAGCTATTAATTTGAAAGACAAAAATCACTTCGACACACTTAAGTACCTGAGGTGTCCTTTAGATTTTTGTATAGATTGAAATAATAATAAATGTCCCAAATAGAAAGTTTTTAACTAGAAGGTAAAATAAATTTGTAGGTTAAGGGGTGAAACTCTAATTATTGATGAAATTCATTATTGGATTAAAATATTAATTTTTTATTATTCATTAAACTTGTCATGATTGTCACTTATTTAATTAAACAAAATTTGTAAAATTAAAAAATTAGAATTTTATTAACATGAAGAAAGCGGTGCACTTTAGAAAGAATACAAATTGTTTCAGCTTGAGAGAGTTGTTTTTGCACAAACACGACTATGTTTCAAACAAACGAACTTGGAATATCATTCTTTATAGAAATTTATTTTTTAAGTATCCAGAAGAAAACTTCCATGTCTTTTATAAATATTTGTGTACATTCTTAAGAAACGGCTTTCATGTATGAACTAAATCAAATTTCTAAAAACACATATTATGATTTTTAAGCTGCAAATTTAAACAAAGTTAAAAAAAATTAGCACGGCCTTATGATAGGAAAATGTAGCACATCCAACTCACTTTTTTATTAGTTAAAGAGATTTTACCTTTTAGATTAGTTTATCCATTTGTAAATTAGCAACTGATACTTGCATTTAAATTTTAGCATTTCTCATGCGATAAAATAAAATAAATGTATTTATAGGAAAACCGGTTGCGCCCTGAGAAAAGTCGGTTTTTAGATGTGACAGTTGACTTTGAATATCAGCGCAGCTGGATTTAATTTTAATGATTTTGGAATGCTTGTCAGCTGATTCACTTCATCTGTCGTCAAACATCACCTGCTTGTTGGTGATGAAACATGACAAAACATTTTTCTGTATATTTTGTTCAATTAAATCAGCGAGGGAAACGAGACCTCAATTTCTCAGACGTCTGCATAAGCAAGTGAAAAAGCACAATTTTCATGTTACAAACAATAATATATGTTTTTATATACAGCTTCTTGGGAAATATGTCCTTATTAATTCTTCATAAATATTCGCCCTCGTAGATACATGTGCAGTGATATACGCAAAAATTACGTTTTTTTATAGCTTCATAAAAATATATTCTTCTTTTATGAAACTATTCAAACCATAATAAAACTGAAGCCATATTCATCCGCGATCTACTATTTATTATACAGAAAGTCAAGTAGCGAAGTATTAATTTACCAATCCGGGTTAAATTATACTATTTTTGGAACAAGTAACTCTTTTCTTTATACTTGTTTTTTCATCAAGTATTTCGAAATTTGCTTTTCTCGAAATTCCACATCTTATATCTTTTTGTTAGAAACGTCACTACGTTTTAAAAACTGATGTGATAATATAAGAGGTGCATTCACGCATTATTTCATAATTTGCTTTGCCAATTTACTCACAATTTGAAACTTCATTAAAAAACCCTCTGTTTTGAACATTTCTTATAGTAATTTTGCATGTATTGTTGAAAATTATCGTAACAGCTCCTGTTATTTCTGTTATTTGACCTTCATATAAACTTGAAAGGATTTTATCTTTCTTCGGGTAAGTGATTGTCATTCTGAAGATTTAAGCTTAAAACCGTCAACTTGTAGAAAACCGCACTTGTATTTTGGACATGACAAATTTAATAGATTTAAGAAAGTATGATAAAGCTTACTGATGCTCAGAGAAAAATTCTTATCTTTGCAATGCTGTGGAGGATCTAGAATGTAGAGATATCTTTCTCCTTATCTCAACAAGTTGTTTAAAATAGCAGATATTAGTAGAAGTGGAACAATCTGTCTAAACAATCAGCATAAAAATACAATAAATGAAATTTAAACAATCAATAAAATTGAAATGTTTGCGTGTGTGTGCTTATCTTGCAACTTTTTCCTGAATCTTCGAAAAGGCTTGAGCCACTCTCCAATTATCACCTGAATCGAAAGTTTGCAAGCATTCTATTCTTTAAGAATTTGACGAACTCTGCAAAAGAGTGGACAAGCCGTCGGTCAGGTGAATGTTGGTAAGCTTTCGCCGAATACTCGTACATTTAGAAATAAATTGTATCTGAATATTTCCGAAATTTTAGATTAATAGCGGGGGCCTCTTTCGGAAGATGAAATTCAATCACAAAATACGATGCCCATTGTTAGATTTGTAATGTTTCATTTTATTTCTAATTCGTCTTTTGTTTTTCGTATAAAAATTGTCTTCGATATTTTAAAAGAATTCAAAGACGGATTTTATTGATTCTTGACTAGTTATCCACCGTTGAAGTAGAATATTACATCCTCTTTAAAATATAAATCGAGGATTATGCGATTTTCGTTTGTTTCATACATGTAGTTCTTTCACAAGGAAAAATTTTTATGATCCAAATAAGGCTGAACTCTGGATATGATTTTTTGTCTTTTCCGGACACACTCAAGTTCTAAATATTTCTGCCCGAGTGAGTCCGTGATTCAAAGACCTCGCCAATGGAGAACTCTACTTCGTTTAAACGGATCGAAAGTTTTGGCGGAATCAGCAATGAAAAGTTGTAGTAGCGGTAGTAGCATCCATCACCGGGTAAGCTACTACTTGATAATGACTGTAGTGGTTATCAGAAGATCTGCAATCTGTAAATATCAGGAACACGTATGAACGGTAAATGGGAGGGAGGGTTTTAACTACCTAGAGCTATTAAAAGGCTGGAGATCAAAGAATGAGAGTGTGTCAACTATATCTGAGTTATGACCGATAATAAACTCAGTTGAAGAGAACACACGAAGCTCATAATAGGCAAGATATAAGGCAAGAGAAACAAGTTAAGATGATTGATGTGTAATTCAAAACTCGGGATTAGACATACATGCAACATTTACACAAAATTTATACGTTCAGTTGTGACCTATGTTTCACCGACCTGGGAAGCTTCAGAATGCATAGACATTGAAAAACACTAAATATGTAAAAAAAAAATACTACTAAAAATACTTGATACATCAGAAGTAAATCTGCTTACAAAAACCTTAGCATTCCACCCATTAAGTAAAGATAACATCCAACATGTGGACAAAAAGTATTTTGATAAAGCTCTCAGATTCTTCACCTTAAGTTTCTAATAGATATTAAACTACCAAATAATTGATCATGACATACGCACATCACATTCCCTTGAGCAGAAAACATACAGTCACTCCACTTGTTATGATTTACACAGTTAAATAACCTTTGGCTCCATGAATGAAGAAAAATATCTCTTCGGGATACTGACAGTCAGATGCAGGCAAGATACAAGAATGAGAGAGCAATAATCAAGATAATTTAGGAAACTCCTTCTTTAACCAACGTGGCTGACTGCTTAGTGAAGTTTAACGCTTAGAAATGTGAGTATAAAGCTCGAACGAATAAATTGTTTGTGGTAGTCTATCTTCTCTCTTTCGTTTCTGAGAGCTGAAACACACCTCTCCGTAGAAAGGGGAAGGAAAAATCTACATCTGAAGAATTTTAGAGAATCGAAGTTACAGGAGTTCTGCGTGATCTTGCCTGAAAGCCTAAATACTCCTGCATAATGCAATTATTTGCTTATTTCTGTGATATTTATTTTGTGATATTGTTAATAGAAAGGCATGCAGCATTTATATTTCATTCTATTAGTTATGATGAAATAAATACTATATGTTTAAATATGTAAACATCGTTTATATTTACTTAATAATATTAGATGCTAGTAGCATTAAAAATTTATGAAGCGAATTAATGTATGAAAATCGAAATACATTGCTTATATAATATAATGACTAAATATAACTTCGAATTGTACTTCAGAAACAACCATTCAAAAACGCCAATTTTTTTCGTACTGCAAGCTCAAAATCATTCTCAGACACTTCGCTTTGACAGAAAATAATTTTCAAGGGAAGGCATTTTAATCAAGTTTCACCGCATAATAATACATAGCCGATTCTTTCTTATAATGGAAGCATCGTACAATTTGCGCTTTTAGTTCTTGCGCTATCACATTTGAGTTTTAGAAAAAGAGACAACAATGTGCATCAATTTCTGCTCGCTCTTATTACATTGCAGGTGCATTCTCAATCTCTGTGTCTTCAGAGGCTGTGAGCTTGAATTCTGAATTAATTGAATCAATTAAGGGAATACTTTCTTTAATTAAAAGCGCGGTACTAAGAATCGAGTTAGTCTATGACAAATTAAGTCATTTACCGAGGGAGCAAAGAAAAACGCATTTCTCAAGGTAATTGAATCATGGCTGATTGGAATAACTGGAAAAAGGTCGTTACTTCCCTCAGTCAACAATATCACGTTGGTCATTTTCTGATGCAATAGATCTATATACTTTAGTCATTTACTGCCGAGCTTTGGCCGTCTTCCAGAGCTTTTTCTTTACTTTATAAATAATGAATGCCTCTTCTGTTTTATGCTACAGGTGAAATTGCGCACTTTTTCTTTTATTTTTTTAAGTATTTCTTTCGTGCTTACGATTTCTTGGTAGATATTAAGACATAGATTCACGAAGGTATTTTACGTCAGTGATGGAAATTCAAAATAAAGTTGCATCATTGTGTGTTGACGTTGACATCGCTTAACACGGGCTTTCATCTCTAGGTACCTGTTAGATTCATCTCATATCAAACCGTACAGTCATTTAATGTTGATTTATCATTGTGTAGGTTGACGTACATATCTTTTAATGCAGAATATGAATTCATTTTGATACCTGTTGGAGTCCGTAAACGTCAAAAGTATGGAGCTTGACGTCGATTGTGTTAGGGCAGAATTGCGGAGATATGAATTTTCATAACGGCATCACAGAGCAGAATTCTTCCATTAGCGGTGGCTTTGTTGATAGTCGCATGCATATCAATAGATAAAAAAACAGCATAAAGATATTAATTTTTCTTGATACAGATTAATGATATCATAAAAATCATATTAGAAGTTGGAAATATTTTTTATCAATAATCTGTACTTCAATAGTTACAGCAAAGTAATTTTTCAGAAAAAGTAACATTTTTTTCAATTAATTTTTCTAAAAGACATTCATCAAATATTTTTTCTATTTCTTAATGAATTTCAAATATGATTTGGAGTATATGAAAGAAAAAAAATTTCAGCATATCACAACACGCTAAAAGACTCGAAATTAATATTACAATCTTATATGTTTTCTTTGATATTTATTTTCTTATCGAAATAAATAAAGTTTTAATTGTATTGTTTTGGGCAAACATTTAACCAATTTAAGAAAAATTTATAAAAGGAATTCTAGATAAAAACATATTTTTAATATAAGACTGGAAAGTTTTATCTTATAATCCTTAGCAAAATCTCGAATTAAAGAAAGGTTTTGTCTAATGGAAGAATGCAATGAAAAACTTGCTAGAAGAATGGAGAGAAATTTTTCATATATATCAATAATGAACTCTAATATTACGAAATACAATAAGCCTCCCCCACCCTTCAAAAAAGAACAGAAGCAAGGAAGTATAATGTAAATGAAAAAGTTGGTTAATACACCTATTCAGAAAAAAATTTAAATTTTAAAGCAGTCGAATGGTTTATTGTTAAGAAACAGTTAACACAAGGTATACAACACAGGATTAAGTGGGCTCAGCGTTGGCTAGGTAAAAATTGGTATCTGGCCCAGGATTGCTGTCTAAAAATGACAGATGATAAGGTAATTTTCTCATCGATTAGGTTTCATTGAGAGGATGATACTCCCTGGTGGTCTTTGGCAAAGTATCATCGTAAGTCAAATGTATCCAAAGAAATAAATTTGGTCGCCTTCCTGGGGCAAAAGAAATGCATTGCAATCGCAAAGAGGTTATTTCATATATATATATATATATAGTTTTCGTTCTTTTTTACTATAAAAGATGCCATACCAGAAAGCCGGTGTCCTATTATTAAAAGATTGTATGTGTAAGTATGATAGGGTTTTAAATACCATCATTATTTATCTAGCTCTTATAAACTATCATTTAGTAATCTGAATGACCGAATGCGGTGAAAACTATCAAAATTGTTATTCGATAGTATGGCCGAATATTCTCTGGATATTCTCTGAAAAGCACCATGAAAGTTGTGCGGTTTTCTATTTCGAAGCCTTCCCGTGTAATGTACTAGTTTCGGGATCTGAGTCAAGCCTTTGGATGGTATTTCAAATCACCTAACAAAATAAACTCATCCCCGTCTCCGTAGCCACAATGATTTTACAATTCCCAAGACAAAAATAAATTCCTTCAAGTACATATGAAATCAAGAAATCTCGGTGGAAGTTCAGCATTTCTGAGTATAATGTCTCAGTATCCACAATGAAATGTAAGTCAACAATTCAAGATAAATAAAAATTAGTGTACCTGGGAAGGATGGCAAATATTACATCTCATGTAGGATTTGTCTATTCTTTGTATATCTACTGGCTTAAACTGAACACCATTGAATGCTTTTTAAAAATTAAAATTTGTATTAGATGTGAGGCAAGTGTAATTTACTGACCTTGGTAAGCATCCGTGAACACAATACAAGGCATAATGTTACAACTATTTTGTTTTCACATAGGCATAGCTACGATTCCGCTAGTAATAATTGGAGGATACACCACAAGGCACTCTCAAATTTGAAGAGCTAAGTGAATAAATTTATAAAAAATAAATAATGACTGGGAGGCTTTTAAATTAAGTTGTACTTTTCTCCCAATTTCTCGTTTTTCCCATTAAAGTATGAAAAACCAAAAGATGTTTACTAGTTGAAGGAAAAAGAGACGATATTACAGATTCCCTTTTTTGCTGTCATCTGTTACTTATTAAATAGTGAAGTTAAGTGTATTTTCAATTTCTGTGAAAAGGAAGTGGAATTCTTTTATGATGTAATAGAGGACAATGAAACTTTTCAATAAAAATTCAGAGGCAGAAAAGCAAAAATTTATTAAATTCCAGAATTTTAACAAAAGAACAGCTTTATTTCTTATAAATAATTGAAGATATTCTTAAAGACCAGTTGTTTTATATTATTTATAATATTTTAAATTTAACTCTTCTCTGCGTTGTTGAAAAATGAATAAAACTAAAGCAGACTAACTAATTCAGTATTTATCTGTTGAAATAAAAAATATTTTTTAGTCTTATACTATTTCTCTCAATTCAAAATATGACTAAAGTACATAAAGATACAAAAAAATGAGGAAATGAATGACAATAACTATTAAATGGTTACTTAGATAAACGTAGCCTTTATGTTTTAGTATAAGAAAAGCAGTTCATAATAGTATACAGTCGAAATGAACAAACATAATTTATAGAATAAATACACTAAATAGCAAATAAAACTGCATTTCTGATTTATTTGAAATTTGATTAACATAGTTTTTCAAGTGAAATTAGATATTATTAAAACAAATAATGATTTATATTTGTAGCGAAAGAAATACAATTTATTCAGAATTAGTCCCATTTTATAATCCAGGAATTGAATTCAGTGATATATTGAAGTAATAAGGCGGTTTTTCAGGATGCGTAAAATATTACATTGCAGAAAAATTTTCTTTGTTGTTACTTGTGAATACTTTTCAGAGTTTTTGATTCGCTTCACTTATGGAAATGCTGTCAACATTTTGAAGTAAGAATATTATATGAAGCAGTTGTAATTTTGCATATATATATATATTTGTCGAGGATTTAATCTCAGAATAAAGTTAAAGTAATTTACGTTAAAAATATACTTTTGTTGAAAATGAAAAATCAACTGAATTTAATCGACATTCTCACATGACATGATTCCATTTGACACAAAAAAAGAAAAGGATTGGGAAAGCTAGATTTAAAGTTGAAATGAAGTTGGATAAATTTAATTTATAATTAATCACTAGTTTCATTGAGAAATGTATGTTCGAGAGAATTAATAAGAATATTTGTTCATTATATAGTTGTGACATTTCCTTGTAAAATAGTATTCTTATTTTAGTAAAATTTCAAAAAAGTAATTTTCTTTATTTAGATAAAGACCGTTTTTTTAACACTTTACACTCTACAAGATAATATATAGTAAGAAATATTTAATGCACATTAAAGAGCAATCGCAAAATAAGAAAATAAAATTTTTATTTGTAAAAATTCATTTTAAAGGGATAAAAAAATATGTTGATATAAATAACCAGTTCCGCAAACTAGTCAAGAGCAAAGATATGAAGTGCAAAGTATATAGAAGATCCTTAGAAGGTCTCTGACAGATCTTTAAATATAATTTAATCTAAAGATACAACTTTCCTTTGAGTCCATAGAAAGTAAATTAAATACCATAATAGAGGTAAAACACAAAAACCGTTGTTAAAATTATGTACATGGAAAAAAAATAGCAAATGAAGATAAGGATTTCAAAATAAGACGTAAGTACGTATACTACTAGTCTGAAAACGAACCAGCAACGAAATAGCATGTTTCAGAAAATTACAAGGATTTATGTGTGTGTGAATCCATTTTATACTAAACTAAACCAGACAAGAAAAATTTATTAACTTTCTTTTTTTCATTTTTAGTAACTGGAAAAATATGCGTGCTCCGCAAAAATAGAAAGATTTATCTAGTTAAATTTTTAAAAAAATCAAAGGGCAATAAGTCACTGAAATACTAAACTTTCTGCAGAAAAACGAACAACACGATTATATCTGCACGCTAGAATACCATTTACGAAAATTTCATCATATTCTACTTCGAATTTTAACTTCATTTTACATTTGATGAGCAGCAAAGAAAAGTTAGTACGCTGCGAAATGAAAAATGCGAAAAAATGCTTTAAAACAGAGCTTGCTCTTTTCTTAAAGCGTTATAAAGGTATTTTAATTATATAGGACTCAGAAACACAGAGGATCAGGAATAAATTTCCGTTGAAATAATTAGTTGAGAAAAAAAGTAGTTTTAAAAAAGCTGCGTCAATAAACAAAAGCATCAAACGCGAATCAATTAAATAAGAAATGCTGATCCTCGAAAAATGTGTTGAATAATTTTTTTAACCCTTAAAGGCCCTATTTTTTAAAAAAATGATATAAAAATGTTTTTTTGATTTTCATTTCTTGAATAAAACATTGGAAAAATTCATTAAAAAATCCTATTTTGTTTTAAGGCTAAAAAATAGTTTGAACACATCGACGAGACTGGGTTTAATTGAAACAATATTTCCTTGATGAAATTCTATAATATCAAACACAGATTCATATTATAGCATTTTAAGAACTAATGATTTTTAAGAACTAATAATATATACGAAGAATTTTCTTCAAAATTATAGAATAAAATATGGTTTTCTCATGTGTGTAAACAAAGCTAAAAAGATGCATCTCAAGTGAGAATTATCAATTTATTTTTTATTTTTTGATCAGCACTCAGGTTGTCATCTATATGTTGTAAATTGATTTAATAACATTTTCAGCATATATTCTATTGGCATCAACAGGCATTAGAGCTTCAGTATTATTCTCAAGAATTTTAGAGGCCAAAATTTGGTATGCTGCTTAAAGACAACACTGGGCCTTTAAGGGTTAAAGCGGGTATTAAATTAACTATTTTTTAAAACATTTGTGCACACATAACTGTGGTATTTACTGGCTACATGAATAAACTATACAAGGATATGCAGAATTTAGTGTTATTTTTAGTTTTTTTATTATATGATATCAGATACGAAACACGGCATCATTTCACTCAGTGAAGTTTAAAAGGGATAATGCTTGATTTTAGAAAATGAAAGTTAAGCAAATGTTTAACTTATTTTATAAAGTTTAAAGATTTGTACCATTTGAATAAGCATTTATTACGTTTACCGTGAAATGAAATAATGTAATTAAAAATAAGACGATTGTTAGTACGTGGGAAGAAGAAACATTTGACACTTCCTTCATAGGAGGAAGCACAGTTATGTAATAAATGACAAAGAAATGGAGTCAATCATTTCCCCTCGAAACATATCTTCATCTACCTCTCCATCATCCATATTTCTTCAAATCAACGACATTTCGGTCACTTTTTGATGTTGACTATTTTCTTTCTGAAGAGAGTCATCTGAACCGGATCTGTTCATTTTTTGCACTCGCACAGCTGTGATAGACAGTGAAGACATGCCAAGTGAAGGTTATATCTCAATGCTAAACAAGGTCAACTTCAAAGCGCAACTTTCCAGTCGTGTCTAGGTGGCATTTACACTTTTTTTCGAGTAGTGAAATGAGGAATTCAAAAATAGAGACCGGTTTTCTCTCTGTTTCTTTGAATAGAAATGAGCTGTGTAATTTTACTTCTCCTATGTCGAAAGATTTAATGAATGCTCAGTTAAGTCTAGATACGCATTGCAGACTTATGACTCAAGAAATTTGCGAAAGGGAAAGAAGTTCGGAAATAAAAAGAAAACATAAGAATCGAATGCTTACATAATGTTAGTCCGCCATGCACGCACTAATGGTCATTACTATCAGGGAAATAATTTCGAACCTGTTTTCCAAATGATGCGTTTTCTTTTAGTTGTTGATTGATTTTGTTACACGAGGTCATTTTTGTTAAAATGTAAATTGTACAATGATGGTTTTCTTCAAGGTCACTGGAATAGACTATATGTGCCATTCTATCTTCAAACAAAAGGATAATTTTGATAATAACTAATAAGTAGAATTAAGTAAAGAAGGTTGGTTATATTAATAATATTTGTCACAGAACAGCAACAACAAATACAGGGAAGTATGGAAGGTTTTCGTAAGTGCATAAAAAGAATTCTGTATATTTTAAAACATTTTTTCCCGGGAATTTTGAATATTTATTTGAAATTCTAGCAGTCTAGATTCTTAATCTCATATCTAATATTTTCTAGGGTAATTATTAGAAGAGTAAATAATGTGATTTAATGATAATAGATAAGACTAACACTTAAAAAAGCTTTTTGTTTTGATGACTGCTCCAGATAGACAAAGGCAACGCTGTATAATCCTCATAAACCTAAGATAAACAATCAATTTATATTTTGATCCATGAAATCGAAAATTTAAACATCTATTTGAATAAGATGGAGTTGTAAAATGCTAATAAACTGAAGGAGACAAATTTTTTAAAATATGTGGTTGAAGCTGAATTGAAGTGAGCATAATTTATAGAATTCTGTCTAAGACCGCGTATTTCGAAGTTCTTTTAGAATTTTGAAGAGAAAAATGCTTTACATTTCTTATCTCTTACAAAGAAAAAAAAATCTACGTTTTAAGCAACGTATATATTGAAATAAAAAGAAAGGAATTACATTAAGAATTATATTTAGGAATTTATGGAAATATTATTTTAGTGATGAAAATGCTCGTAGACAATTATTAGTAAAATTCCTTTTTATATTTATATTCCCTTCCATCCATTTATATTATCATTACTTCCCTATTTATTTATTCGCTGCAGTATTTGTAATCAGAATATTGAATAAAATTAATGCTCGTCTTGCATAGGTGATTCTTTTGAAATGACAGAGACATTTTAAAAATATTCAAAAGAATGCAAAATAATTTTCACAGCTACATCGTGCTACTTTTTTTAAAAAAATATTAGTAACAACCAAAGTAAAAATAAAATATTGAACCAGAATGGGATTTTCGTAGAATGCAAGTCAAAATATTCCTTCCTCAAAATGTGACAGCCCATATCTTTTATAATTTTGATAACTTATCTAACTTTTGATTCAATTCAACAACTCTACTTGTTTGCCTCTAACATATAAAAAATATTCTACAAAAGTCAAGCTTCTATATTAGTATCTAAAATAGACTCTATATAGGACATCTATAAACTACGGACTAACTTTTCAAAAGTTTCGGTTTTAAATGCATTTCTGTTGGACGTACAGCTTAAAATCAACAACTATTACGTATACAACCTCTTATTTTTGAATCAAAATCGACATTAATAACTAAATTCACACTTAAAATCTAAATAAAAAGTTGTACTGGACTGTACTTTTTCAACAGTTATACTAAACAAATATTGTACTGTGTTTTATTCGCATCTACCTGTGTTCGCTTGCTTCTATCTAACAGTGTGACATATAATTCAAGTGACTATAAGTCCTTAACAATAATAACATGATTGATCATGGTTTTTCTTATAAACTAGTTACATGGTAACAAATAAAACAAAAGAAATCTTAACATTGAGTATACATACATATATTAAAAAGACCATACAGAAACAATATAGTAGAGAATTGAGAAAAAAGAGAAAAAAATTGACTTAAATTTTTTAAATCAAATGGAAGTTCCATTTCTTCATCGTACCTCTTTAAATCTAAAACTCAATAATTGTTAGAAAAACAAAAGCCAATATTTATGAATCTAGAGCAAAAAGAATGTTATTTCCCAAAGAATTTCAGCAAGAACCACGTCTCCACAAGTTGGTTAAAAATTTAAAAGATCAAAGGGTTAGAGGTCACGACTGTTTATTCCTGCGATACATAATTAAGATCTAACAATCTGAGGAATATTTGATACTTACATTTGAAATGTGAAGCTAATTAATTTATTTATTTAGTGAGGAAAAATATAAAGGTGGTAAAGATCTATAATACAGTTGCAATTTTTGAAAAAAAGAAAAAAACGTGACATTCTTACTCCTTGAAATTATATTGTAAAATTCAATTAACAGTTTTTGTTAAAACCTATTATTTTTCGACATTGCCTTTTATTTTGTAATCTCAACAAGTTGAAAGAATTCCATAGACATTGCAGGTATAAGAATTTGACATTTTATTCTATTTTTTTATTATTATTTTAGCTCAAGCAAAGATGAAGAAATGGAATTCTTGTCTAAATTTGAAAACACCACATTAACACATTTCATTGAAATAAGAATGTAAAACAAACACCACAAGTATGATACACATAAAGGTACTGTTTTAAAATGAGATGTTAAGTCATATTTGTCGTAAATGAACTTGATGCACCAATTTGTAGTAATTTTTCAAAAAATAATATAGTTATATATAGTGGCGGGAGAATGCAGGAACTTTTATGAGAAAGTTCTAATTAATTCTATAAGATTCAACTGTGGAAATTGATTCTGAATTATTTAGGATGGATTTCTATAGAAAAAGGAAATTGGAGGTGCATACCTACTGTATTTACGAATGTTATTAATGCTGCTATTTTTTCTTTTGAAGAAGAGTTATTCTTAAAAATTTCATGTTTCTACATAAATTTATGTAATATAGGGAATTTTAATAGTATTCTAGAACTGATTCTAAAAACTCGAGCATTTATTACTAAATTTGTGATTGCGAATTGATCAATAGAAGAATTGTGACGTAGTATTCAAGTAAATCGATTGAATTAGCCCTAACTGTAATTTTAGACTATAATTTCTAATGCAGCATTTTCCCCCGTGAGAGTGAATAACTCTTATTAATGCGTGTAAATTTTAGATCTAATAGAAATGGATTATTTTAAGAAAAGAGCAAAAATTTTAAAGTTGAGGTATATGCTAGAGATGTAGTACAAAGAATATCTTAGAAATATTCAATATTGCTTTATTAAGTTCTAGATTAATGACATATGTCATGACTTCAAAAAGAGAGGTAATTCTCTAATTTAGTATAGTTGGATTAGGTTCTAGATTAATAATGAAAGTGGTGGTTAATTCTAATATTACTGAATAATCAAAGTCAAATATACTAAAGTACAAGTTAAGCACTCAGAAAGTCGTGTTTAACTTCAAAGCAGTTACAAAAGTGAAGGGAGAAGTGTACCTTTACATTTTATACTTTATAAAATGTATACTAGTTTTATGTGCACAATTCATATAAAACAAAAAGCACAAAAGAATGAATTACAACGAATTCATACAAGCTAACTACATCGAAAAGTGTAATTATCCTATTTTTTGTACCAACCATGCATGTGTGATTGAAATTGAGCTTGTTCACAGTGGTGGCACAGTATGTTATCAAAATGAAGCCGCATAAAGTTATATCTATAAAGCTATAAAAAGATACAGAAACCAGAGCTTTAATAGTTAACATTTTCATAAAATAACGAAAAAAATAGCTCAAGCTAAGAATTGTGAAATGTTAATTTCTTCAATTAGCTTAGTACGAACATTCTTGTGTTTAGTGCGAGATTGTCAATTCTTATGGTGCTATACAATGTGATTTACAGTTTGAAGTAAAATATTAAAAAATTAAATCAAAATATTTTTATGTGAGTAATTTTAAGCAGTCAAAATTATTTTATGAAATTTAAAACTAATACTAAAACTATGCAAATAGTTTTATTCCTTACCTGTCTGTACATGTGGGATATATAAATTAGCTATTTATTTTAATTTTATTCACATGCCAGAAACTATCGAAAAACGTCAGGAATTCTGATTCGAATAAAAAACATACAGTAGAATATTTCTAAGATATTTTTTGAAGACAAAATTTTAGAAGAATGATAATTTACATACTTAGAGTGCGATGCCATTATTTGAATTAAACATGGTATCATATAAGTCATATTATCTTTCTCATATGATACAGATGCCAGTCATTATTAAGCGACTGTTAGTCTTAAGTAATGAAGTTTTTAAAGTTTTACTCTAAACATCTGCGATTTTGAAAGCATAGAATCAAAACGAATTAATGTCAGTTGTCCGAAGTTTCATAATTTGGAAAAATATCTACAACGAGATTGGAAGTACTTAATAATTTACTAGTAGCAAAATTTATGAGGTAGAACTTGGAAAGTTTTGGATTTAACCTGAAACAACATTCAACTTTATATTCAGACACAATTACAATTTCATTACATAGATTTTGATTTCAAGAAATGTGCATTTACATTTAGGAAGCGCTTAAGATATGTGTTGGAATTCTAATGAACTGTAAGGGTGCTTATAGCTGACATGGGCAGCGGCAAAAGACACCCGGATGGTGCAGGAAGCACTATTTGTCCCTTTACTATTCAAGCAATGCTTTGTCGAAAGTCAGGAAGAAAAACAAGAAGCCATCAGAATGAACCTCGAAATACCAATACTCAACCTTTATTAATTTAATTTACTTTGGTAGTCGTTGTCAAAATTACATTTAAAAAGATCGAAAAACAATAAATGAAAAATGTAACGGTCTAACTAACATTTTGGAGACTTTTCAAAACTGGTTACATGCAAGTGTTA
Organism: Araneus ventricosus; assembly: GCA_013235015.1. Lineage (NCBI taxonomy): Eukaryota > Metazoa > Arthropoda > Arachnida > Araneae > Araneidae > Araneus > Araneus ventricosus. The sequence goes on from BGPR01000371.1 coordinate 516,956, forward strand.
TTTTCAAAACCTTTAACACTTTTAGTTATCTAGATATTTCACTGAGAACAGAACATTATGCAGGATCTTTCAATATAAACCAAGCATTCTGTTCTTTATTTATTTATTCTCCTTATTTGGTTCATAGAGTTTTCTGCTTTAGGATATTTTTTTTTGATTCCTTGTTTTTCAGCTGGAGAAATTACATTTGCAAAAACTGAGGGCAATTATGCAAAACTAAGTTCTGAAATTAAAATAGTACATGAAGCGAATATCATAACCTGACAGCTAATTCACTCACTGTAATATTTTGAAACCAAGATTTTCCAGTCAAATATTTTCCGAAATCTTAGGTTTACCATTTATTAACCTAGGTTCACTTTTACCGGTGCCCATGAAAGTGATATTAACGAGCTTTATGTTCTTAAAGAGAGAAGCATCAGAAAATAATTTCAGTAGATGTCGTGTTAATTATTCTCCTGATTGGCAATCCTTTTAATAGGAATGACTAAAGTGTTTAAGGCAAATTTTAAAAAAAAGAATCAACGATGAGATGATAGGAACGAAAATAAAATACTCTAAATACAAATGTAGCTGCTGATGTGGTTAGATTGTTTTTACGACACAGAAAGTCCTCTATTTCTAGAGAGAAAGATTTATAATTGTGAAATAAGTAGATGGATGATAACCAACTAATACTTAAGTCTATAAATCAAGAAAATAAAAATTTATTACACTCGCGCATTTAATTTAATAAGAAAAGAAGTTCTAAGATAAACTAAGCTGCTGTGTTTGAGTAAACAGTAATAAAACAATATAAAATCTTCCACACAGAATAAACAATGATTCAACATCGAATCAACAACTATTACATGTAAATCCAATCTGATGGAGAAATATTAAAAATATAACTAATGGAATAAATCATATTAGAAACAAAATCAAAGCTGAATAATGAATCACAGATCTACAAAACATAATAAAATATTTCAAACAAACTACATTTTTCATAAAAATAATAATACCTATTTCAAATTGCAAAAAATGGTATATATTTCTTCTTTTCTGGCATACCATCTTCTTTTCATTTTTTTTCACCTTTGAAATAACTCTATAGAGTACCGAAACTACTGTATGGAATATTGTATGGTGTAGAAATGTTCACAGAATATAAAATGACTATGACAATTGCATCGACAGTAACAGCTTTCAGTACTCCTTAGAATCAAATCAAATTAAGCAAAAAAAGTTTAGGCCTTTATTCATGAAAGAGAAAATTTTTGAACAAATTTGAGATTAAAAAAGGAAATGTTTGTAAAGAATGTATTTTGTTTTTACTGTTTTATAACATATCCCGTCATTGGTTGTTTGCTTTGCCGTCATGATAAATATTCAAGGGCGGCATACTCGCACTTTTAAAACACAAAGATACCTCACTTTTGAAATAGATATCTTAAGCCGCGCCAGTTGTTTCATTTCATCAACTGATATGGGATTTTTAAAAAAATTGGAAAGACTTCTAAAAAACTTACCAAAAGCTTTATTTCCTCTGCTAAGTGTAAGTTCCTTCGCTATAAACTAAACAATTCCAAAACAAATAAAATTCGAGCACCTTTCTTCACATTTATTATTTAAAAGATAAACATTTCATATTCATTATGAGAACATGAGGCAGTTGTATCAGACAACCTACATCAAAAGCAGCAGTTTCTCTTTTGTCATTTGTGATATAAAATAAATCTCAATAGAATTAAAGAAAGGAAGTGGTCCCTCTAATGGAGCATGTATTAGAACATCAATGAACATAAATTATAAAAAAATCAAGGACATTATTAAAAGAAACCAGCTGGCTACTCATCGCTCCAGATTCAGACAGCCAACAAAGGCTTGAGTGTATATGATTTGTTACTCAACAGTTATTCATTGATGAGATGATTTTCCATATGGCTGTATTTCGTATAGCACAAAAACTGACCATCAAAACGTAAAAATTGCATTCTCTAAGCTTTGGGTGGGTTGCAATTTGATCTGCGGAGATTTGACTGTGCTGTATCAACGTATACAAATTCTTCTTTCTTTATCAAATCATGGACGTCCAGCACGCGCGTGGAAAGGAGGATTTCCTAAGTACCAGTGATGTAAACTACGGATCCTTGGTTATCAATTCTTTATGGATTTTACTTTGCTGAATGAGCTGCAGTGATCTTCCCTGGTCCGATCGTGCTATAGACGTCCCAATCGCGCGTGAAAAAAGGGAACATTACCAATGCATTCGGTTCTTTGTTTTATTAATTCTTCGGAGGATTTCACATTGTGAGGAAACTTCTTACACATTTTCTTCTATCTTGATTATATCGTGGACATCCCACACTCTAGTGCAATGAAAAAATTCCTTTATATTTTCTCGAACGCCCCTATTAAAAGGATTGTGGTAATGACCGTCGCTATCTTTTAAATAGCGATAACGATGGTAATTAAACGCTTCGTTCATCGTCAGATTGTACATAGCATACAAAACCTGTAAAGATATGAAAACAGAACTTTAATACAAAACTGCATGCAAAATATTTCTTAAATTTTAAAATTACATTTTGGACTCTGTAGTTGGCGTGTTTGGAAAACGGTATGATTCAAAGTACATCGTGCGTTTGTTTCTGTGCAAATAACATTATATATCTTGTAGAATGATAATAATACTAATTTGAAAGAATAAAATTTCCTTTACAGGAAGCTTAGAGAAATTATTTTCCCAAAGCTGAAAGGAAATCTGACAACGTATCTTCTTAAGGAAAGTTTACTAAGAGTGATAACACAAATAGTTAGTTGATGGACACCAACTCTGTTGAAGCTTCTGCTCCTAACTCTTTAATTTTGAAATCTATGATCCAAGTTGGATCGTTTAAAATTTAATCTTGACTATGCACTGTAGGCAATCTCCTTAACCTTAAAGTTCTATTTGCATGTGAAAAGTTATAACCTTTTTCAAAACCAGTCATAATATTACAGAATTAATTGTATTTTCTTGCGAGTCTTAATAATAGAAAACTTAATAATAAAAAAACAGAAAGAAAATAGAAATGCTTGGTATATTTCTTCTGAAATTTCACATTATTTGTTGCGATAATCTTCTCAAGAACTTTACAGCTAATGTATTGCTTTATATTATTTATGGTACAGGATGATTTTATTCTTTTGTTCAATTCATCCTTGAATGCAGAAAAAAATATACAGGAAGACCAAGAAATACAATATAATAGTTTATAATAAAACTATTTTTTTAAAAATGCCGATTTTTAATGCAATAAATATTGTAAATAAAAAAGTTATTTTAATTTAAATAAAGCGATTGCAAATTACAACGAAATCATTTTTTTCAAACCAGAAAAAGAATACCTTTTGAGACACTATTTGATAAATGGAATTATTCAATTTACATCTGGATAGTAACAATTAAAACAGAATTGTAATTGCAATCATTGGCATTTATAAATGTGATTTAAAGAAGCTGGACATACCGTACTCCCAGATAGCACCCAGCCGATTCCACAAAACACTAATGCTTCTAGCAATCCAATTATGTATGTGTATTGCCAGCCCTCTTCCCAAATGCAGGCAAGAGCAAAGAAAACTGTAACCGTGCAGTTAACTGCTATTGTAAGTGAGAAAACTAGGAACCAGATTCTGTAAAGTATAAAAAATAGCACTCCATTAACCACGAAATTAAAGCAAACTGCGTCATTCAATGAAAATAAATATTGTATTCATCAATACTAAGTTTATAAAAAAAGAATTTAAAAATGCTATAATTATGAAGGTCTATAAAAGATTGAACTAAGGCCAAATCTGAAAAGCTAAACTTAAAAAATAGAATAGAATCAACTACAGCATAATCCTGAAACAGATACCATTAAGCTATCTCTACATATAAATTAATCTACATATAATTATCTACATTAATACAAACCAATAACTGTAAAATGCATTGCACTCTAATTAAACTAATAAGAGTGAACTGAATGATGGAAATAACGTTGTATTCATTGAAATTTTAATCCGTTCAAGACAAATGTCATAGGTTTTAAATGTCAAAGGTTCGGTAAGTTACAACAAAACTTCTTGGAATTCGTTTATGGGCATATCGAAATCCAAACTTAACCTCTGATCCATAATTATGAAATGACGTAAGCTCCTATTCTATGCAGGAGACAAATGGAAAAGAATCATGCAATTTTTTTTATAACATGAAATTGTCTACGGATAAGTTTTTATTCATAGCAAATGTTTATTTCGAAAGTGCATAAAGCCGTTTTTAACATTCATATAACTTTCAAACTTAGAAGCGACTTCCAGATACAGTATATAAAAAAATATTAGCAGTGACAAAAATTAAAAATTGATGCTTCAGTTTAGAAAATTAAGAAAGTAAAATTATACAATTCAATCAAAACTCTCTGAAACAACCAAGTCCGACTAAATCGGCGACATATTAAAATTCGACTAGACTCCATTTCACTTCATTAAACTTTCATATTACGTTGTAAAGCCCGATTCTTTCTTAATTATAGAAAACTGAGGATAACTAATATTTTTTCTTCACAGGCATTTCCATATGTTTCTGTTACTAAGAAAAGCAACAGATAATTCTCTCTCAATGAGAAAAATTGGGTTTGCATTTATGGTTTGCAATAGATTTGGAATTACATACCAATTCTATGAATTAAACAAAAAGTAGGAAACGGCGGAAATCTACTTAAACAGAAGAAAAAAATATTAAATGATTATACGAAACTTAAAATTATCACATATCTACCGAACTTAAAAAATAATAATTTGTATGGTTCAAAACATAGTTTTAGAAACTTGCAAAATATATGGAAGTGATTTGCCTCTGTCTCTCGATTTTTTATGACAAGATTTATTTTTTTTAGTAATAAGGAATTACATTATTGCGTATTCCAAATTCGCGCACATTGTTACTTTCACTTTAAAACAGAATTCAATTTAAAATCGATGAAAATATGCTGTTTTTGCTGACTAATAATCTTGTTAGAAATTGTGTCAAACTGCATTCACCCAAGCATCCTATTGCGGAAGAACCAAATACGATACTGAATCATTTTTAAACAATGAGAAACCAATGAAGCGATACCCAAGAGACGTGGGTTATTTGAATATTAACGAATTTCGTAATTATTCACTTTATTTGCTACTGGTAGAAGAGTTTCATTTTATATCCTTTGAGAAATAAAATATATTACTATTCGATTTTAAATGTTTCGTAATGAGAATGTTGAAAAGTTCAAGTTTCTGTCTCATTGCATATTCTTTTTGTACCATTAGATATTTTCTTTTCTTTTGGAATCAAATTTTCAAAGCTACTTAAAGTTTTTTGATTTATAAGAAGCAGAAATAATAATTTAGAGTGATGAATTATTTGTCACAGTTAATTTTATTTTTAACGCTAGGTTTACTGGGTGGGTCATTTTGACCCATTTCGAATAGGATATATAAAGCATATAAGAAATGTCAGTAAGCTTAATGGTAATATGCAGTGAAACCTCTTTAGTTCGTCTTTCATTAGTAAGTCGTTTTGTGTTGGTCCTGATTCATTCCTATTTATTGAAATCCTATTCATTTCATAGAGTTCTCCGAATTTCCAACATAACACTCTTTCCTTTTTTGAGTTCAGATAGAAACTGTTGTATTCCTTTTCCCGCTCATTAAAGCCAGCCAAAGGGCAGATTCGTATATTAGGGGACTCGATGTCTTTTCAACCTTGCTTAGATAAGTTAGCAGCAGATTGACAGGTAGGTTGGGGGGAGGTTTTGGCATGGAACATAAAAATGTCAGGGTGCTTTTGTATATTTTTTGGTCAATCTCCGTAAGAGAAAAGTTACTTATCTTGTCCTCTGTTAGTGTGTAAGTCCTATTGATCTATGATGCCAGCGGAGTTTGGAATGGCTTATTGGCTTCTTTGTAAACGAATAGTTATACTTGAGGGAATCTAAAATAACATAACTAAAATAAACATTGATCACTGTGTCTGGATAGCCGAGTCCCTCAGAAACATCGTAGAAATACAGAGTATCCCGAAAGGTCAGTTACAAACTTTGAGGGTAGGTCAGGAATACGAATCAGTTTTGCATAGAACAACGGTGTCGGAAACACACAGGGAGGTGTGACAGGGAGCTTTTTGTCAGAAAGTTAAGTAAAAGAAAATGATACACCAAATGAAATGTACAACTCAGATTGAATGTAATACAAATTCACAATAGTACAACAACGCATTTTCTTGAATTATAAGTTGCACGCAGCATGACGGATACAATAATGGAAAGTAGGACGCAGGATCACCAACAAACCTTTGGAGTACTTAAAGTAAGAGTTCAAAGGACTTGCTGTCTGAAGCAATACACACTTCGCATGTTGTTATTCATGCCACAGGGCTGTTGTACTATTGTAAATTTGTATTTCATTCAATCTGTGTTGTACACTTTATCTAGTGTATCCATTTATTTTACTTAATTCACTGACAAACAGCACCCTGTAGCCCCCCTGCGATTCCGATCCCATGTTCTACTGCAAAAATGACTTGTTTCTGTATTCCTGACGTACCCTGAGATATAGGAAGTTTGTAAACGACATTTCGGGACATCCTGTATCTTCCAATGTGAATTCGTATTAAAAAGTAGACCTACACTATTATGTTGTGAGGCTGAGGAAAATAGTTTATCACATTTTGAGTTATATTCGATAATAAGTCGTTCTCGTTAATACGTCGTTTTGAAGCTGTGCCTTAACGACTTATTAAAGAGGTTTTACTGCACTAAACACTTTATTTTGCACTAAAATTAGTTTCAGCTCTTGAAAATCTGAACTGTCATTTGATGATTCTTTATTTATTCACCGCGTAGCATCTACCTTGAAAATGGCTTATAATTGAGTCAATACACGGAAAGGATATCAAGCCTATTTATAACTGTGATCTCATTAGGAGGGGAAAAAGGCATTAGCATGCTTATATAATTTGGAAACATTTTGTCATGCCATTAACCTGTGAACAAATCAACAATAAATAAATGTTCAGCTGAACTACAGATCATTCTGGAAGAATACACACAGTTTAGCACGTTGCTCGTAACGTGCACTGTTTCTGAGTACGTGACACGAATTTTTTTGTATAAAAATTAGGATTCCATAATAGAAAGTAGGGGCAAAACCAGCCTATGGATTTGAAATACGGATCTGAAATTTTCTTCTCGGGGTCTCGTTGAACTCGTCCATTCCATGATATGAAGAATCAAATAAGAATAACTAAGATGTCGATATTCATAAAAGAAGGACGTTGTACATTCACGCATATATTTACGAAAATAATTTCGAATACGCTAGAGATTAATGGCTCTCATCTCCCTGGAATACGTATTGAACTGTTCAGGATTATGGAGAAAATAATCATTACTGGCAAATTTTTGTTCCTTGTTTTGTTTGCTTTTTGATTTGAAAACAGAAACATATTTTAACACAGATATAACTTTACAGATATAACTTTACAGATATACATCTTTACTGTCAAAAATGCATTTAGACAGAACATAATTTCCTTGGGAATTTCTCAGGAAAATTGGCCACATTCGTACTTCACACATCGGACAACCAAAATGGCTTCAGCGGAGCAAGCTCGGTGAAAGCCTGGAAATTTCGTCTTAAATGCATATTCTGTTTAGGAAGTTTCCAATTAGGCTAATTAAAACCATAAAACCCGAATCCATGAATAGTTGTTCGAGCGTCCCGACTGTGCTTTAAACCATCAAACAGAACTTAATAAATTAATGAAAATATGGGGGGGGGGAAATCCTAGTCACGGAACAATAAATATGACGTTTGAATCGTTTGTTAGTGTATTGGAAAATGACCATTAGGGAAAAGGACGAAAAAAAGATATGATAAATATAATGCATGGCTGCATAACTTATAGAAATACGATTAAAGGATTGTCGTAAATGCAGTATGGTCGGCTTTCCCCTAAACAATTTGCTTCATAACTCTAAACTTTCTTTACTCCCTCACACTATTTTCAGCTACAAGAAAACTGACTTTTAATCGCAAACTGAATCTGACAAAGAAAACTGATCAACTTAAACCACGGGCCGCTGTGGTCTAGTGGTAAGGTTTCGGGGTCGGAGGGTTGCAGATTCGATACCCGATTCCACGAAGATCCGCCGTGTATGGGGCCCGTTGCACGCTATATCATACGTAGTGGCTAGACGTCCTCCCGCTGGTGTGACGTGGAAGTTTAGAGAGGGGGTGCCAGCTCAGGTGTCGTCCTCGTCACCGTGGTTCAAAATTACGAGGCCCGTCCCAAAATAGCCCTCGTGTTGCTTCAAAATGGGACGTTAATATAACTAAACTTGAAAAAAAATGCGCTTTAAAATTTCGCTGCAAAAATATTCACTATAAAGGTTCGTGAATAAATTTTAATTAGGTGTGATCTTTTCTTTTGTTATGTAAAAGTTTCGTAAGATTATCTTGAATACTAATTGTATAATTTCAGTGAAGGAAAGCAACTGCTGAAGTTTACTCAACCAGTCATAAGATTGTCTCGTTTATGGTAATTCAACTTCCTTTTTCCGTCCTAGTAGTATCAAAATTAGCATAACTAATTTAACCTCAGAAGATAAATTAATAGAAAATAAACTTTGTACAAGTGAAAAGTGGTCGCGATGTTTTCCCGGTATTCATGATTTTTCAATACCGTAACTCGATATTGGAAAATCATGGATTTTTTAAGACTCATCCTGCATCTGGGACAAAAGCACGTTAAATTTATAGTAGATCAACAATATTCACGTTTGTTTGGCTCGGAAATTTGAAAAAAGGGGTGCCGGTTCAGGTTTTGTCTTCGTCACATGACCATGGAATTAAATTGTGACGTCCGTTCCAAAATGGTCATCTTGTAGCTTCAAAGCGGAACGCTAATCTAAAAACTCAATGCTATAAGTAAATCATGTTTTTATTAATATGAAACTTTATATAAGGCTCTATTAACTTCGGTAATTGTTCATTCTAATATATATAGTTAGAATTCCCGGTCTCATGATGAAAAATAAAATAAACAGAATTGAAAATATTTGGCACAATGGTGGCGGAGGCACGCCGTATTTCAGTAATGCGTTCTTCATACGTTCATTGAAACGTCTTCTAACGTATTTATCAGGGGTATAGTGAAGCTGGAACGCACCGGGACGGCGTTCCGGCATTTTTTTTTTCTACGAGAAATAATCAAGAAAAAGTTGTAAAAACCACCTTAAAACAGCATGATTTCTGCCATCCAGGTTAAAGCGTCCCACTACTGTTTATTTTGCGACTACATCACCGGTATTCAGAAATATTTACAGTGATAAAAATCCAATTCTTAATTATTGCTAATTCTGAGTTAATCAAGCTTAATTATTCTTACATATAATTATTGTTTTTAAAACTGTCTGAGGTCTTCTCGCAGCACAAATTAATGCAGATCTGCAACACTGAGAAAGTTAAGTGTCCTCGCAGCTGAATCGCAGTTGCTCATCACGTGCATCAGGAATCCACGTGAGCCTTGTCAGGATTGTACGGTAATTAACGTAAAGTCTCGCAATGTTTATGCCGCCAAGAAATAGTTAAGAATAAAATAAAAAAAGGGAGGGAGGAAAGCATGAGCTCGAGGAAGTCTGAGTAACTCCGACCTGGCAGTAAAATCACTCGCTATTATTTAAAAGGTCACTTTTGTGTAGAGCACGTGAGGCTGAAAACAAACGTGAGCGAAGTCAGGTTTGCGGGAAGTGGCTCGGCGTCAAGCAATCTAGATGCCGCTGAAAAAAATGGTAAAAACAACAGAGACGCCGTTTACGTCAAATTAATGTAAGATACCGAGAAAAGTAGTTGTGCAACTACACATTACTCAAAACGAGCCTTATTTGGGTAAGATAATGTAGTCCTGTTAATGACGTTGTTTTTAAAATTCATTCTACTGTCGCTTGTGACGTAAAAATGGAGGTGTGTCAGCAGTCATGTATGCCAATGGGAGAGCACCTGTTGTTTTTGTTAGTATTCTCAACATGAACCACGTTAAGTAATGTTTGTTATTATTACAGTGGTTTTTCCAGTCTTTCTGAATAATTTGAACTTTTTTTCCAAGTTAAATTGAGCTGTCTTTCTCGAAAAATTCTGTGGCGTTTCTTTAGAAGTTGACACAACGTTTCTGATTAAAGAACATTTTAACATTTAGTATTTTATATAAAAAAATTAAGCTTTCTTATATTTTTTTTTTAAAAAAAGAGATTGATTAAAAAGATTTTCTTTTAAACTATGAAATTAAAATCCAAGAAGTATCAAAGAGATAAATGTTTATGTTTGTAAGGGTTCAAAATGAATTAAATATAGGCCACGATATAGAAAATTATTAAAATTTTATAATTATGATCGATTTCAAAAACCCTTAATCAACAAGTCATTTTTATTTAAGGAAATAGTTTTGGAAAATGAATATCGGGGTTGAGAGAAAGCACATTCTGTCCAAACAATTCTATTTTGAATAATTTACTTTTTAATATCAGAGTGTCGAAGAGTGGTGTAATCGCAAAATAAACAGTGCCGAAACGTTCTAACCTGGATGACAAAAATCTAGCTGATTTAAGGACTTTTTCACAATTCTTTCTTATTTATTTCTCAATAAAAAAAAAGCAGTGCCGAAACGGCGTTCCGCCTCCACTACACCCCTGATGTCGAACTTGTTCCCAGTGGGTATAAATATAAACAGTTCATCGATACTGTCCGATAAATGTGGAAAAAGAATCTAATATTTCGGAAAGTTTGAAATCACGGTGAAATATTGAATTTATTCGCTTCTATGTTTTAACCAGAATCACTTACAACTAAATACAGGGTGTCCACTAAAGTCAGTCCTTCTACCTCACATTAACTTGAGAACGGCGACAACTATTGACACAAACTTGGTGTCTAGGTATAGTAAAGTGGTTACAGCGCTACCTGGCGGCAAACAACGATGTTAGCGTTCCTATCACGAAAACGGTACAAGATAAGGGAAAAGAGTCAATTACAAAATTGTAGAGTGTCTTCGTTTTAGTACGAAAAGGTACCTTGTGCACAATAATACGAAGAACAGAACGCTTAAAATGCACATGTGTTTGTTCGCATTTTCAGAAATTGTGATGACACAAGACATGGACAAAAGAAGAAAATGTTATTTTTCGGGCAAAAAATGGCCCCATTATAATTTTTCCTGCGAAAATAAATCAATCAGGAGGTGTATGAACTTTTCCGCCAACATTGCAGGACTTTTGATGACGTATTACTGTTGCTTGTGCTAGCGCACCAACTACTTGCTAAAACGTGTGCAAAGTGAAATTCAAACAAGGGCTTAAATCTGTATTGTAGATGACGGAGAGCACTTTGAACACCGAAAATAAAGGTATCTTGTGATAACTAATTGTTTTTTCCCTTTTTAATCCCTTTCGAGACGTCACAGTTTTGGGAATCGAGAGCAAACAAATGTGCATTTCAAGCGTTCTGTTCTTCGTATTAATTTACACAAGGTGTCTGTTTGCATTAAATATATAATGCTCTACAACTTTGTAAATGACTTTTTTTCCCGTATCTTGTATCGTTTTCGTGATAGGATCGCTAACTCCGTTGTTTGCCGCCAGGTGGCGCTATAACCGATCTCGCCGTTTAGTTCATGGTCACTTTATTGTACCTAGACACAAAGTTTGTGGCAATAGTTGTCACCGTTCTCAAGTTAATGTGGGGTAGAAGGACTTTAGTGGACACCTTGTTTATGAATAGCTTCTTTAAATATTAGCTTAGTCCTATTCAACTTAGCAAATGAATATGCCAAAGTAATAAAAAATAAACAAATTAAGCTCCATATTGGAAGCTGTTCTGATTCGGTAGTATAAAGAAAAAGGAATATTTATCTATATATTAGAATTAGGCATTTACATAATGTAATCAGTTTAAATGCTTTAAAAAATTTCATATTTCATTGAAAATGCCATGTTCAGTCAAATAATTAATTAAATAAATAAATAATAATAATAATAAATAAATTTCTTTTAACTAATTCACAGTTCGACTCCAATTAGAAGAACTTTGGCAAAAGTATCAGAAAGGGATGCAAATAATAATAAACGTTGAGCCAAAGACCGTTAATGAAGAAGGGCTGATGTACGTCAAATTTGTCTTGATTCAAAATATCTCTAAAATGGATTGGTGTGGATATTTCAATAATAGATTTTCGATAACAGATAATTTCCATGGAGGGGAAATAGATTTCAACTTTCAATGATGCAGAATTACACGGCGCCAAAATTACAATAAAATGTGTGTGTTTACGTATAAAATCACATAAGATGATTTTTGACTTGGACACTTTGAAAGTATTACATACTTCAAAAGTGTTCTGTTGGAAATCGAAGACAACTTCTATATTTTATTCATTTTTAATTTCTCAGAATTTAATTTCTACCCCTTCTGAAATTCCTTAATTACAAATTACAAAACGATTGAAAAAACTTAGCGCAGACCTACTCTAAAAAGTTTAGTGTTCAGAGTCGGATCTTGTATGGAAGTTCATGTGGCTGTCATGCAACTGGCATAATTTAAAATAATAGGACAATTACTAATAGTTTATTGTTCATTTTTAACTTTACATTAATTAAACAAATGATTCAAACCTAATAACATTTTTTTTTCAGTCGAGTCATACAAAAAAACACATTTATCTAAAATTTGTATTTGAATAAAGTAACTGACATTAATATCAGCACAAATTTTACTTTCCTTAAAATATTTATTCTTTTCCAACACTCTGAGTCTTCCTCATAAACCTGTTGTTTACCTTCGTGATAATGCGAACGAATTAAAAAATGTTTTTACTTTCACCAACTTGTTTCCGATCAAGACAACTGAAACGAGTATGATATAGGTCAACGGAACACTGTTTCAAGCAAGAGTGATTTCAAATATTGCATCAACTTATCGAGTAATTGGATACGCCAGACAGGGGAAGCATCATTTTGCCGATTAAAAATCTTAATTTTCAGAAGAAACAAATAAAAACCATTGTTTCGAGATAATCTCTGTTGACCGAATGGGAGGACCTTTCGACGGGATAGTCATCATTTCGATAGCTTTATGGGCAGGTGGTAATTGAGAACGCTAGGTCAAAGTCAAGTCAACTGCGGTTTTATTAACCTCGTTGCCGCAGGATGAATGTGCCACTGTTGAAGTTGCAATCTCGAAAGAAATCTACTTTTGGAATATTGCAGTGTGTTGAGGTAAATATGCAAATATAAGCTTCTCTAGATAGAGTTCAACAGCTTGCCTTGGGAGAAATTGCTCGTCCTCTAGAGGATCATTTGATGAATTAAATTATTTATTTTCACTTATCTTCTTAGTCGCTAAAATATATAGTAGATAAAACGGTTTACTCGGCGGACTGTAATCAAATAAACCGCATTCGCTCTGTTTATGTTGCGTTATGTGTGGGACATAATTTAATGGTTGTAATTCAGATAAAACAAGCTAACTTTTAAAGAGGTTTTGGCAGTCTACTTTACGTCCAAAATCTGTGAATTATTATAGTTGCGAACACAATAAAGATGAAATAAAGCATTTAAATTTTTATTTTATATTTATCGGGTAAGACAAATAACAAAGGAAACTGAAATTCTTCCGAATAACTTTTTTCATTTGCATATTTTCTAAAATATTGCGAAGTTTTACAATTCCATATAATAACAGATCGCTGTTCGTTTTTGAAAGTTGCTTCAAAGAACTTACCACTTTTTTCATTAAAGGTTTGATTAGATTTGCTAGTTAACATCCCGTTTTAAACAGCTTTTGAGGCGTACTTTTCAATTATGAACAGTGGTCGAATGACGAGGACGCCACCTGCGTCGGTCGAATACTCTCAAATTTCCACTCCACACTAGCCTGAGGAGACTTGATCCACGATGGCAGATTCTGCTCACACTAGGCTAACATACACGACAGGTCTGTGTAGGAATCGTGTCTTTAACCTGTGATCCTCCGAGACTGTACCACTAGGCCAATGCTTGCCTCTTTTCAATAAAGTTAAGATGAGAATTCGTGCAATCAAACTGCTTGAAAGTTGCGACTTTAAAATGAAAATAATCAAACCATATCTAGATGAAATAAAAAAACTTTTTCTCTTTTGTTTCCTATTTCTAACGTATGCTTACTAAAATAGTTTATCATAAATTTCGTTTTGCAGTTCAAAGATATTTTTGGATAAAATCTGGCATAGATAAAAAATGATATCGAACCAAAAAATGTGTGTATAAAATTATGGCGATGAAAATTTAAAATACTAGTGTGCTGCAAATCCTGGAAATAAATCAAAACATTCACAGATTAAATTATTGTATATTACTAAATTAGGCATATTGAGATGGCACTGAAAGAGAACATTTGACAAGAGCTGCAATTACAGAGAGCTAAAACTCTTTTGATCCATTCTGGTTTTGTTTTCATTTCAATATGATGCCTACCTCAGTTTAGCGAAAATCGTGGGTTAGCTCATTTTGTTTCTCAACGGCTCAATTACGATAAGCAAAATGCTTACTATATGCCGATATAATCAGATAAGGCATTACAGAACATAGTGCCATCTGATATTTTAAACTTTGAAGAGTGTGAGAGGCATCAAAATTCATAAATTGCAATGGGCACACACAGTTTCTTAAATTTAGAAGTTACAAACCATAGCTAAAATCATATGACAGTTTCAAGGTGAAGCTGGAACCAAAATGTTAGTATAGTTTAGCTGCAGTTGTTTGTTTTAAAAGTTCAACAAAGATGCTTTGCAACAGTACAATGATTTTTTTACCAATATTTTGCGATTTTATTCTGAGATTTTTGAAAATTTCAAAGTATTAAAGAAAACGCTAGAAAAAAATACTCTATGCGACAAAACTACTCTCCAATTCTGGTACTCAAATTCATGTCCCTCGTTCCTACAGCAACGAATCTAAGGCCGAAAAACGTGCATTATTATATTTACTTAAGAAATGCGTACCAAAAAACGTGCATTTCGTTCTTTAAAACTGAAGTTTATATTTACTTTCAGTTAGAATCTTCAAATGAAAGTGTTATTTTTCAAAAATTTAAGTCTTTTGAAAATAGCGAAAAAAAGAATTCTGAATTAATGGTTTGGCATTAAAAATTTTTTTCTATAATTTGTTATTTTTAAATTCGTTGAGTTGGCATCGTATCTCCAAAAGAAGATGTCATCCTTCAAAACCGATTTTTTATACTAAAAGTGTAAAAAAATAAGAATTCACTAAGCAAATATATCACAAGGAATCTCAAATAAAAAATGAAAAACAGCGATTTTAATATCGTACTTTCAATATCACAAGAAAATGCTTTTACGTGTGACTTAATACTGTAATCCTTTTTTTTCTGCACAACAAAGCCAATAATTCCTCTTACGCCATTAAACTCCAATGCAACAACAGAAATCCTTTTTCACTTTGACCAGATTCTCATTGTACCTATGTTTGACAGAGAAAAGAATCCGTGGAAAATCGTTATGTCTTAAAAGGCCAGCCTGAAAGTTATTGCTGGATAGGACTTTTAAAAATTTAAGCAATGAAAAATTGTTCTTTTTGTTTCGAAAAATTTGCTCTTTCGATAATAGCTGATATTATCCAGACAAGAAATCTTCGAAAGACGAGCTATGAAATTCTTCATCTTCTAGTCTTTTTCATCTGGATATTTGCCAAACACCAGCTATTGTTTAGTTGAACTTCGCCTGCCGTTTGTATTCGTTTACTTATTTTTTGTTTAATTATTTGCTTCTGCGTGGGTTTAGTCGATGTTAAAAGGACAATGAGCCGTACATCAAGTTTGATAGGATGTGACGACAACGATATCACAGGCAACTTTACCGCTCTGGCTAAATTCTTAGTATCACAAGCGGTTCTGACGTCAAACGGAGACAGCGGAAAAAGGGTGAAGCAAGACGGCTAAAATGCCCCAGAAAGTGTTAGGAAATATGGTGGAAAGAATGCACAAATAAAAAAAAACAAAAATAATCCCTGCTAGGAATAGAGTCAGCTGTGAGAGTTGTTATTTGAAAATAAAAGAAAACCTAAAGATAGAATCCCTAAAACTGTGAAGGGTGTGTATCTAGGCACATCCATCCTTAAATTCGACAGATATTTGATATTTCAAATAACATTAAATTTGTCCTTTCGAATTGCAAGTACAGTCGTTTAACATTTAGTAAATTTAATTTCAAGCAGGACTGTTTAATATTTAAAAGAAACTGAAAGTAGGACCGTTTAACATTTATTAAGAGTACGTAAATGTCACTATTTTGAATCCTGTCTAGATGTCTCTTGGCGGAGTACTTTTTCTGAATGTCCAAAGAAGATCACTGTTATTTCTTCTGAATGAAGATTATTCGTATGCAAAGATATAAAGCTTTTGCTACGGGCGATATTGAAAGCACGTTCTACTTCTTTCTATTAGTTTATTCATAATTCATAGCTCTAAGTCGATTATATTTTCTTCTAGAACTTTCGCTTGTCAGTTCCTTATTTTTACTTTATTCAGCAATATCTAAAGTTATATAATAAAACGATGCGAGATTTTTTAATAGTAAAGTAAATAGCTTGATTTGGAAACAGTAGGAAATACTGCCTCTGGATGGGAATATTAGTATTTTGATTTCGAAAACGGGTAACGAGCGAAAGAACAACAGAATTTTGCTAGAATCTTAAGTATTTTGACTGGAGATTTATCTTTTATTCTTATTTTTAATAAAAATTTTTTTCAAAAATTAAAAAAAATAGTGATTGCTGCAGAGTCTTGACACGTCAAAAGCGAATTTTGCAGAAATGTCGAAATCATAGATGCATATCCATTTCGTGTGAATTACAGCAACGTAGCCTCGTAACTTATCCGCAATGCTGCATTGTTGCAACTATTAGATGACATTGTAGATAATTAATCTTGGTGGCATTATGACTAAACGATAAATACTTCTTAGTGTAATCTTGATGAAATCGCAATCGGTAAGGGCGATGTCAGAAAGTGAGGATGAGCATAACGCATAAAATAACTTGATATTAGCTCTTCTCTTTCATATATATTTTTGATTTCATATACATCATTTCTTCTCTTCATATCTCTTTAAGGAAATGTTTGAAAACACTTTAGTAGATGAGATCAAATAAAATCTTTTGAAATTCAACGCAGAAATTTTTTCTGTCTAATTTCTCATTTAGTATCTCAAGATGTTAATTTACGAAAGATATTGTCACATTGTTTCAAAAAGACATCTCTGAAATGATGTCAAGCTGAGATTGGGCCAAAATGATAACTAATATGAAATTGGGATCTGTTTGTGAATTCCCTCGCTGTCGATAAATCTGTGTTTTCTAAATGCAGTAAGCAATTTAAATGTACGATACTCGTCTTTGTAAAATTTCTTTGAAAGGTTCGAGCCTTCAGCTTTTTTGACTGGAAAAGTTCTTTTTGCCGAATTTATTCAGGTTTCAGAAATGTTATGAATGAAATCTAGATCACTCATTACACTGAATAATTCATTATACTGACATCTTTATATAAAAACAACTCACTTATCATGAAAATTCGTTCATTAAAATATTATATATCTCTCTCTTTTTTATAACATTAAGATGAAATGCGAACTAAATAAATACAACCTGTTTTCATCAGATTAACTTTTACCAAACTATGAGAATATTTCAAAATTAAAAAATGGTCTACAGGTTAAAATTATTCATTCATAATCAATCTCTCTAGCCTTCATGTGTCAGAATGCAAGAAAATTCCGCTGAAAATTCTGCAGAATTTACGAAAGAGAGCATTTAAGAATCAGACAATGATACACCAAAGTATACATCAGTACTGAGAAACAATTAAAAAATCATTCATGACATACTCGATACTTGAATTCATTTGAAAAATATATACGGCAAATGGAGAATTTCTTATCAAAAGTGAACATATCCATTGTAGTTAAAGTGAACATATCCATCGAAGTTAGGTTTTAGAAGTGAAAATATTTATTTTCGGAAAAAAATTAAGAACCTTAAGTAGTTTTACAAAAGAGAAAAAATAAGTTTTGAAACAAAATGAGACTACACCCTTATATAGTTGGGTATAGTAGACTAGGGAAACGTAAAACAAAACCATTTGAGAAAAAAGTGGATTGCCCACTCTTGATGAAAAGCTCCTGATACATTTGCATGTCAACAAATTATAATTAAATGTCTTTAGGACGGCTTCAATCCTTCGAAAATAACATAAATTTAGTTGCAAATGGATATCATCAGGTAAGAAAAGATATTAATTGACAAAAGTTGAATTCACCATATATCAGCTTTTACAGTTACGGCTATTATTAGCAGTTCTCAGCCAAACCACTAAATCCACCTATTCATGAGCTAAAATAGAGACAATAATCATTATATCGTTAAAAATTGGTACATTCATTCCAATGACAAAAGCCGCAAATATCAACTGAAAGCTTTCGTTCTATGGCGAAAATATTGCAAATTTTAAATAGCTCTCGAAAGTCAGAATAAAATTACAGCAAAACTTTTGATGATTCTTGCCTACCTGTTATTTAATCCCACACAGTTATATATGTAAGGGCAGTGGTGATCGAAATGTCGAACACATCGATTACACACCCTACAATGCTTGGCTCGCAAGGGTCGAACAGTTCTGCAAGTATGGCATAATTGAGGCATTGGTAGTTTGTTTTGCTGAAACTTGTCGAACCTTGCTAATTCACTTATAGTTCGATGGTAATCTTCAGTGTCCAGTGCTAAGTACCCAGGATCAAGGCTGTGAGCTATCAATAGACTAACCCACATAACTGCATTTGTGAGTAGGAAGACTAAATGCACCGATTCATATTCGTTCCAAGTAATAGGAACGCACTGGAAAGAAAAATAATCACTTATTTTTTATCAACTTTATTCATATAAAAGACAATCTAAATTATAGCAACTAAACAATTTTTTTCTTATTGTTTTCATTGCAAAAGCTGAGAACAAATGTTGGATTCCATAACACTTAAAACATCCTACATAAAGGCATCTCTTCATTTTAATTGACATATTTATAATTGGGTGTACATAATATTATTCTATTCCCACAGGGACTTCGCAACAACATTAGATTTGCAAATTAACATCTTTAATGACCAAATTAACATCAACAATACATAGTATCAGTTTCCTGAGGGTTCTTTATTGTGCCTTAACTTTAAAAATGAACAGAGATCTGTAAATGACTTTCCAAATAACTTCAGTATGAATCACCAATCCGTCCAGAATGAAAAATAACTTAATTGCATAAAAAGTGATTAACGTGAATGTAAGCTACATTAGTGAAGTACCAATGAAATCTTTTTACATGGGTGAACATTTTTAAATAAAGTACCTTCAGCTGTCACGATGATTTGGGATATGTAGAAATCCTTTCAGCATTTTAGAAAGTGCATTTGAAGCTCTTTGGGTATTTTCCTTTACTGCAAACAAAATATTATTACAAGTTATTTTGTTAAGTGTACAGTTCTGCGCTAGGAGAAAAAAGCAGACCAGTTCAAAACGAAAGTTTTAAAATGGAATTTTTCCGTGGCTACACCGACAGCAGTTTTTGCTGAATTGTTGAACAACCCTCTAAAATATAAAGGCGTATAAAAAGATATTTGTGGATTCTGCGAACGTATAATATCTGTATAAAATACGACTCCTGGTTTTATTACTTCTTTCAGCAAATAATTTTTTGAGTTACAGAATAAGTTACAGATTTCATTATGCTGTTATCCAACTAGTATGGACAATTACCAAATCTTTCCGCTATCCACTAAAGTCTATGGCATTATTCTGCCAAGCCCTTTCATTGATTTATTGTTAACAACTGATTTTTGTTCATTGATGCAGCTGTTATTTTAAATTGTGTCTTTGGATTTAACACATTCTCTCTTATTAATTTCAACCAGTATTGGTTTAATCATCATCATTAAATCTTTCTCGATGATTGTTTGAAACATAGAGTTTAAAAAATTGTGCAAAAGTACAGATGAAAATCCTAAACAAATACTTTCTACATGTCTTGAGTGTTTGTGAATGACTCTCTGACTCCTTCTGTTATTTTTTTACGATCCTTTTCCCGCATAAACTAAACAAAATTTGAATTTTTTGTCGTTTAGAATTATGTGAATAGAAGGTATTTAAATTTATGATCAGAAAGAACTTTTATGCAGATCTTTCTTTTAATTTTTCTGGTTTTAACCTAAAAAAGAAAGATATTAAAGAAATTTAGTTACCCTGAGAATATACATGGGGTACCCCCAGAAGAAAAGGGTACCTAAAAGGAAAAATAAAGGTCCTTTGCTGTGTCCATTAGTACCAAACACTAAATGCCTGTAAATGAAAGAGATTTATGGTATTAGAAAACAATAATAGAAATTTAAATCTGATAGCAGCTGGAAATAAGAGTTTCTTAAAATTAAGTAAATTTTCTTCGAGATATCAATATCTGTACGAAAGAAATATCTTCAAAATATTCTATATCAATTATTTATTAGTATTTCATTTTCTATGTCGTACTCAATCGCATATCTTCTGTGGGTTTCCTGTCATAACTTTTGGATTATTCAAAGAGTCTTCTTTCCTTCTTTTTAATGTCATTTTTTCATAAAAAAATGTTTAGTTCTTCCTAATATTAAAAAGTTCCGAATTAACATGGCATATTTATAGCACTATGGATAATGGATATAATTTTTACATGCATGAAAATCAAGCGATTTTTCACATAATTTTTACAAGTACAAGAAACTTCATTATACTGATTAAAGAATTTCAGTAGTGAAATTTGAATTTGGACATAAACGCAAATCAATAAATTATTATTCCTCATAACATAACAAGCATTTCAGTTAAATTTTGAATTTAAACTACTTTTGTTACTGCTTCCTTCAAATAACATCAACAGGGTAAGAGCACTGTTATTCTCTACAGTATAGCACCGTTTATAAGTCTTTCAAGGCACTGACGTAAAACGACGTATAAATGAAAAGATGTATAAGCGAAATTTTACAAAACAACCTCGATTATTACAAATTTAACGCTACTGATACAAATTCATCTCAAAGTAACAATTTCAAAGTTTTTACTGGTATCTTACTACATAGTATTGAAAACAATAATGAAGTTTAAAAATTTATTTATCATAAAAAGTGAAAAAATTTGTACCTTTATTACATTTCTTGAGTAGCAATTATGCATTTCTTATTTTATATGATTTAAAGCGTGGAGGTAGGCGTTTAATTAAAAAAAAAGTCATTAATAGTCGTCTGACGTGCTGATTTCCTGAGAGTAGTAAGTATTGCATCATGAATCGAATGAAATTCATTGAAATGTTTTTCCACTTATATTCTGACAAACAAAATATGTTCGAAGTTTTTCAATGCAGTTCATTGCGTCTTTAAAGGAATGTGGAATAACATCTTCACAATCTTCATCATCGATGAAATTAGCCCTAGATAATTTATCTTCTATGAATTCATCAACTATGAAAAATTCTGAGGTCATTGTATCGTTATCACAATTCACATATTAGAAAGGGAGAAACTTTCATATTTTAGAAAGGAGGAAAACGAAGTATAATCGAAACTTTGCGTCGTATAAACGAAATACTTTATCATTACAATGAATAGGAATGTATCGGGACTATGATAATACGACGTATAAATGAGAAACGCATAAACGGTGCTTTTCTGTATTTTGCTATTAAAAACTCGTAGTCGTTCTATTCAAACAAGATTTCAAGTAAAAGTTAAGCTTGTTTGAGTCCAATTAAAAATTCGAATTTTTGCTGAATATTTTAATAGGAAATGCGACTAATGCATTGCAGGTAGCAAAATGTTGAATAAAACATTTACAATGATGATTAAAATACATGTAAGCAAAAAGTACAACGAGTATCCTTAAGAACTCATTATTACAAGATGGAATATTTCTGATCATAATGGTGGTAATTTTGGACCAGTTTATAATCTGGAAGCTTTGTTCGATAATGCTAATTTCATTTACGGCACCAAATACCTGTTAGAACCTATTAGAAATTTTGTTGGTGTATATTTAAATACAATGTTAGGCATCTTCTTATGAAAATTCTCTTTACAAGCATTTTTAGAGAACATTATTCCGTTTCAAACAGTACCTGTCGGTTGGGTCTTCACAGAACGAATGCTGCCAGAATATCAAGGGGTTTTTTTTCTAACGACCCCTTTTCCTTTTTTTCCCCCGTCTCTATTCATACATCAGTACAAAATAAAATGGTGCCAATCGCGTTATAAAAATGCGTCAGTTACATTAAGTTCGATAAAGAGAAGAAAATCTTCACGTAAATAAACATTTCTATGCGATGTGTTTACCTTTAGCAAAAACTATTACAAAGTTTAATGACAATTTTTAGGTAAGTTCTTGTTGCCACAGAGAAAAGAACCTAACACGGTGAAAAACTTATTGTAAATCTCGGGTAGAAATTTAGTTATGATGAGACATTAATATTAATCGTCGAACTAAGCCACAGATAAAATCAGATTTAAGATTACAGAGACATTTTTGTTTGAAAATCTAGTCAAGAATTATTTTTGCAGACAAAATTTTGAATCTCATTTACTGAATTTAGAAGAGCAACAATTTTTATCGTGCAGGTACGAAACGCATTCAAGAAACAATCAAGGAAAATAGTAAACAGCAATCAATAATACTCTGAATTAAAAAAATGCTACGCACCAACAACTATAAAATGCCTCAAAAACCGATATCAGTTTTAAAAAAAACAACATAGGAAGTCAAAACGATTCTTAAGATCTCTTCTAGAAAAACAACATGGATTTTTGAAGGTAAATTTTTTAAGTATAATGGTCTAGAAATAATTGTTAATATATTACAGCATTTTTGTAACATTCCACAAAAGATTATAATTCTAGCCAATATTTATAAATCATATCATATAGTAAGGTAAACATAATAAGTTATGGATCCACGTTCGAATGCTCAGATTACTTTAAAAGTGGAGGGGACTTACCATAAGTTAAAATTTGAAAAAATATATTTTCTTCTCCGAATTTCTTGTTTTAAATATTCGGCGATGTCACTTTGACCTTGTTCTTCAGCCAATTGTAAAGGGGTTCTGTTTTGTTTATCTTTCGTATAGAGCTCGATTTTGTCCTGAAAAGAATTTAAAACAGAAATTTGATTGCACTTATAATTAACTGTAATTTAATTAATGAAAAAATGTGCAAATATGAAAGGAATAAACCTATACATTGTGACTGAGTGTTGTAAAAATAGGTAAACAAATAGTTTTAAAGTTTTATTCATTCCGAAAATTGAGCTAACTAGATTGACTATCCTATACCAATAAGTATAAAACATTTAAAAGAATTAGATGCATGTTTAAAAATTCATATGGATAACAAATATAAAAGTATAGTTCCTTTTGTTTTATAAGATCTCTGTAAATTATTCCATTGTCATTTTATTTTAAGCACTGATACAACTTATTTTGATTCATATATTCTATGACTTAGCTGTTATTCATATTCGCCCGAATTGCTCGAAAGAAATTGAAATTCAGTTTAAGTGTTGATATAGCTAATTTTTATTTTGTGTCTTTTTAGTAAAAAATGCATTGATTCGATAGTAATAGACTTTCTAATAGATATTTTCAAAGGCAGCATAAATGAATTAAAATGAAGTATCATCATTTAAACTTCCGTTGATTGTATTTCACTTGCAGTTCAATTGTATAATATTTCTTAGAATGGGTTTTTGTTAGTGATTCGGTAGATTCTTTGTAACTAACAGATACGAAAAGGCCCTTAAACCTCTCTCGAGGAATCAAGCATCTAATGTGATACATAAACGATGAATAACATATATATTAGAGTATGCCT
The DNA here is from genome assembly GCA_013235015.1 of Araneus ventricosus. Lineage (NCBI taxonomy): Eukaryota > Metazoa > Arthropoda > Arachnida > Araneae > Araneidae > Araneus > Araneus ventricosus. The sequence continues at coordinate 540,975 of BGPR01000371.1, forward strand.
CAGATTGAAATATCAGTAACATCAATAAACTTTAATTCAATTCAAAATATCACTACCACAAGTATTCATGATAGTAGAAAAGGCCTTACTTTTTCACAGAGATCTTCAACAGCTACCAGATTTCCACTAAGGCACGCCAAATGCAAAGAAGTATATCCGAAATTATCTTGCAGTCGAGGATCGAAACCGGAATAAATTAACAATCTCATAAGGTCTGGGAAACCTATTAATAAAAGAGACACTAATGATGTAATTTTATGGCATTCCAAATCGTTTGCAAACTATACAACAACTAAACCTGATAGTAACTTTTTAAAAATAAACACAATCGGCCGTTCTTTTCTCATTCATAGTGGATTTTTGAAATTCATGAATTTTTTTATTTTTTCCCACTATTATCTGATGACATGGTAGAGCCTTGAGAAACTGTCATGACTTTTTCCTACTTCATTATAGAGTTAAAATTGGGAGATATTATTTCTTTATCGATTCCTCTGTAATCTTTTTTCATAACTTCAAATAAGCAGTATCGATGGAAATTTTCTGAAATTAATTAAGAGGGATTAAAATAGATATATTTTAATTTTAAACCGTTGTGGGTGCTTTTCACTTCCAGTTTGTTGAAACTATACCCCATAACTTGTTGCATCATACAGATCTTATTGCACCCAATGCATACAATAAGACCAGAATGGTTCAGAGAGAATTAATTTGAAATGTAACATGATGGCTGCATCGCAAAGCCGCACTGAACTCAGAACCCATTGGTTCAGTTGAAATGAGAATAATTTATATAGTCAGGCAGAGGCGGCCCGAGGTAATTTTACCAACCGGGCAAAGCACTAATATGGCGCATCCTCCCCAACACACGTAATCGACGTATTTTTTAAAAAAATTCTATTATGTCTGCATTCTAAATGCCAAACAAACTTTTACATAGAAATATGCATGCTTAGCTTGCCAATATTACTGAAAAATATTATGGTAAGAATTTTTGATATTTCAAATATATTTAAGATTATAGTATAGGTCTTATTGAAACTAAAATAATATATACAACAAATTTATTTTAAAAATAGTTGAAAATAGTTTACTTCATTTTTAAACAGTATTAAAAGTTTTGCTCAAAAATTAACTCTTTTCTTGCTTGATAAGATTTATTTTAGAAAAACAGTTACTAGGAAAGTCAGAAAAATACTCAAAAGATTTGGAAAATTTGCAGCAACTCTGTTCATATTGAAGTAAGTTAGAATCTTTAACAGCTAGTCACTTCGTCCGATAGTAGAATTAAATAATGTTTCGTTGTGAAGTTGGAAACCATCTACATCATAATGATTGCCATCACTCAAAGCCAAGTTTAGTTTTAGGTATATCAACGTTCCGTTTTCCGCAACACGGGGCCTATTTTCGGACGGACCTTGTCATTTTGAACCACGGTCAGATGACGAGGACGACACCTGAGCTGGCACACCCTTCTCCAAACTTCCACGCCACGCTAACGGGAGGACATTTGGCCACTACGTATGATTTAGCGTGCAGCAGGCCCCATAAACGGCGGATCTTCGGTGGAATAGGCTTTCAAGCCTGGAGCCCTCCGGCCCCAAGGCCGATACCTTACCACTAGGCCACCGCGGCCTCCCACTCAAAACCAAATGAAGGTCTTTGAACATGCCTAAAATTTTTATCGTGTCTCGCTTTCTTGATGTTAGATAAAAACCAATTTTTGCCAGTGGCGCACGTACATAAAATAGATGCAGTGAATTCAGCAGCTACAACACGCCACTATGACTGTTCCTTTTTCTTGACTAGCAGAGTGTAATTCAGTATCTGTCTGCTAGATAGGAAAAATAATAACGCCAGAATCAAGGGTACCCAGTTTTACCCCACTCTCTCCTATATAGAGTGAGCTTACGACTTTCAAAGTTCCTGGAGTATTCTTACACTACGCCAAAGAATGGAGGTATTTTTTTGCGTTCTTCATTCACATTCTTTGCTGACTGAAAATGGGAATGGCACATTTTTACTAACCATTTATCTCCAATTTCTGAAGAAACCGATATCCAATCAGTACGAATCAGGCATACCGTTAGAAACCATAAGAAACAATGTGGTGATATTCGATTCCTAACTATCTTCCCTTATCCCCACCCCACCGAAACACAAATTTGTGTCTCGGTAGGGTGGGAACTCTAAATGAGCTTTTAATATCATGATAAGGGCTTTGGTCAGCAAATGTCTGAAATATAATATTATTTGTTACTTTGTCGCCGCTTGAGACTTCCTGGTCGGAAAAAAGATTACATTCGTAAGATTTTCTCTCACTTTGTTGAAACCATTTCAATTTTTAAGATTCTTGGGGATAAGAACTTTAAAAAACCTACTTTTCTTTTAAATGGAACAAATTAATTTCTTAATTTTGTGCCCCTTTGTGATTGCGCCTAGGGCAAATGCCCTACCTGCTCCACCCTAGTTACGCCACTGATTTTTGCATATATAGCGTTTAGTTCCTGCAAAGAGTTGATTGCGACATCCAGAATAAAAAATAGAAGCAAAATGGAAGCTTTGCTTGAATCTTCTTTGGAAGAGCTTCGTCTATAGTTTCATAATCATATTGCTTCTTTTTTTCAGTGATCGAACTTCTGGTTCTTGAAATTCTGCTTCAGTCTCAATACTGTTACAGAGGTCACGTGCATCAACCAGAGTTTGTTGAAACTCCTTGTCTGATCTCATTTCTACCATAGATTGTCTTGTTTTTGTCTATCATTTCTACAGCACTAGACACATCTATATTTTCACTCTGCAACATCTTACTTATGACATAGACCTTAAAGAGAACTGAGTGCCAAATGACAAGACTAGAAACAAATTTAAAACTTTCTACCTTCTTTACCTAACTCATGACAAGGTTTTTGGCTAATGGATCAGTTCTTTTATCTAGTGATAACCCCAGCAGAGTGATCGCGTTTGACTGAAGAGCTTACCCGTTATACTGGGTACATGTTTCTTGTCGAACTCTCTCTCTCTCTCTCTGTGAAGTTCTCTGTCCAACAATGAGTTTAGGATGCAAAGAAGTTGTAAATTTGCTATAAAATACTAAAGAATTCCACAGCGTCCAGACAGGGTTGTGGAGCGTCACTAAGAACTAAGTTTAGGGAATGGGTAGTACATAAATCATAAAATGCCCGAGGGTTGATGTTCAGGATTCTGTTTGGACACCTGGATTTTTTCCTTTCATATTGGTCCGATTATCATAGCTTTGGCTAAGCATATTTTTCAGTGGATGTTTCATCTCTTCCAGCTGTACTAGAAGTATTTTTTCATGCATGGTTCTTCTCCCTGTAAGACACCATACAAATTTTATAACAAATGTCATCGGCCCAACATGACTTAAGTCCGGTGTGCGATTTGTAACACTGGACAACACAAATTTTTTTTTCATGTTGCTTGAGAAAGAGAAAGGGTGTGCCCTTATTTCAAATCTGTTAACCGTTTTTAACAATCACCCATAGTTTTTGAGCAATGTAGTAATTCTTATTATATACATCAGGAAACCACATTCAGCTGGCAACATTTACACAGGCATATTAAAATGTTACAAACCTTCACTTTCTTTTGTACTTGGCCTGTCGACTGTGCTTGACTTGAGGAATATCCATTTTCAATGTCCAGCAATAGTCGGCTAACATTTTGGGATTCCATTTCCCTTGGTAACGAGATCCTATATTCGAGATATCCTGATGGAACTGTTCACCATGCTCGTCGCTTACTGATCCAAAGTTTTCAGGGAGGAATTCTAAGTGGGAGTGCAATAAATGGATTTTCAACTACATGTTGCATCCCATGTCCATGTCCATGTCCAAACCTAATTTGTAGGCCTTTAAGCAAGTTATTGAAGATTTGCCTTAGTTTTCCGCTTTGTGATTTCCGAGGAAGTTTTCTGCTAACTCCTTAAACGATTTACATGCTGCGGCGTCCTTCTTAGTCAGTTTACTCTCAAACACCGGATCCTTCATTAGTTGTCTAATTTGAGGTCCAACAAATATGCCTTCCTTAATTTTTGCTTCACTCACTTATGGAAACTTCAGACGTAAGTACTGAAATCCACTTCCTCCACAGTTCGTCGCTTTAACAAAATTCTTCATCAAACCTAATTTGATGTACAATGGAGGCAAGAGAATTTTTCTGAGGCAACTAGTGGTTCGTTCTCTTCATTCTTCACACCCGGTATTAGAAACTGCCGCTTGGGCCACACCTTCTTGTTGTAGTGCTTTTTCTGTCCCTGCTGTCCCACTGGCACAGAAAGCAACAGAACTTGGTGTAGCCTGCTTGCATGATTCGGCGCAGATATGCCAAGAATGCTTGCTGTACTCAATACTGGACAACATATGCTTCAAGGTTTCGTATGTTTCTTTCATGCGAACAGCATATCTACAGGAATCGAAGGGTGCTTGTTACCATTGTGTAACAGAACTGCTTTTCAGCTGACCTTTGAAGAGTCTATAAAAAAACGCCATTCTTGAGGATTATGTTGTAGTCCTAGAGCCATAAACAACGAGTCAACATCATTACAAAATATCACATCACCATCTTGGCAGAAGCTTCCACGTGCTGCTAAATAGAAACATCTGTCCTTACAAAATGGCTCATGCATTGAATCGTATTTGCGTTGCAGGATTCTCGATCCAAAAACACCGGTTATAATTTTTGACATACAGCCTTTTCCTTATGAAAATTATATTTGTAAGAGCATTTTAAACCCAAACATTATCTTCTTGGCCGGCAATAAATTTTTTCGGAAAGTATTTTTGACACAAGATCCGACATATTTCAATGACATTTTCTATGTACATGTAAGCAATTACTAGTGGTGCTGCTGAAAAACCGTATGCTATAGAGGTTTTTCGAGATTATATTCGGGTTCAGTGACCATAAAAACCCCATTATCAGTTAAAATCTCAAAGGTAACAAAAAATACCCTGGCTACGACATTGATTCAAATAAAAGAAAGGAGTGGACAGAAGTTCTGGTGCGAGTTCATGTTGCATAAAATTGAAGGGTGATAGACAAATTCTGATCGGCTTTTTGAATTAAGAGCGTGAAATTACATAAGAATTAGCTAAAATCATACGGGCAACAAAATGGTTGTTGTCCAGTGTAATTATAGAGTAATATGTCCACTTTGAAACTTCCTTCAAGATTTGTTCCTCGAGTTTGGATCCAAGTAGCCCTATGATTTCATTGTTGATAGTTTTTCTCGGTAATGCATTTGTGAATCATTAGACGTTGCTTTTCTCAAATGTTCAGCACTAACGACACAAACATTTCCAAGGAATGCAAGTAGCTTTAAAAAGTTTCCACAGTTTTTGCCATGTAGTACATCTATCTTTCCTCTCTCTCTCTCTTTTGGGAAGCGAGAAACTCAACCACATATATTAAACGTTTGAACACTTCTCTCCAATGTCCAACCTTCATTTTGTTTCTTTTCCGATTTTCAGCATTTACAGTCCCTCCTAATCTTATTCTTTTACTGAACTCGACACAAAGCTGGTAAGCTTTCATATTACTTGCTCGTACATGTGTTTCCAAACATAAAATACCGATGTCCAGTGGCGAATCCAAGGGAGGGGCTATTGGGGTGCAGCCCCCCCCCAGAGATAAACCAAAATTCTTTATTTAATTTAAAATCACTACAACTGTTTGATCTTAATTTTCGTTTTAAAAGAATAGCAATAAAATCGTAACAACATTGCTTTCTGACTTGACAGGCTCGAAAATTTTCCTACTTTTCTAGTCATTCCACTTAAACTTGTAGCGTTGGCGCGGTCGAAAACATTTTTGGTCAGCTATTTCATTGTATTTTTCATTAAATTATCGGAAGTATTGTAGTGTTCTTTATTATTCTTATTGTCAGGAGAGGAAAGCCTGTAAAGTTAAAGTGTTTTGGCTTGCATAAGCCATGAGGTTTGACATTCGTCACTACGATACAAAATTTTTATG
>BGPR01000371.1:547371-585778 GCA_013235015.1 Araneus ventricosus
ATGGATTTTCAACTACATGTTGCATCCCATGTCCATGTCCATGTCCATGTCCAAACCTAATTTGTAGGCCTTTAAGCAAGTTATTGACGATTTGCCTTAGTTTTCCGCTTTGTGATTTCCGAGGAAGTTTTTTGCTAACTCCTTAAACGATTTACATGCTGCGGCTTCCTTCTTAGTCAGTTTACTCTCAAACACCGGATCCTTCATTAGTTGTCTAATTTGAGGTCCAACAAATATGCCTTCCTTAATTTTTGCTTCACTCACTTATGGAAACTTCAGACGTAAGTACTGAAATCCACTTCCTCCACAGTTCATCGCTTTAACAAAATTCTTCATCAAACCTAATTTGATGTACAATGGAGGCAAGAGAATTTTTCTGAGGCAACTAGTGGTTCGTTCTCTTCATTCTTCACACCCGGTATTAGAAACTGTCGCTTGGGCCACACCTTCTTGTTGTAGTGCTTTTTCTGTCCCTGCTGTCCCACTGGCACAGAAAGCAACAGAACTTGGTGTAGCCTGCTTGCATGATTCGGCGCAGATATGCCAAGAATGCTTGCTGTACTCAATACTGGACAACATATGCTTCAAGGTTTCGTATGTTTCTTTCATGCGAACAGCATATCTACAGGAATCGAAGGGTGCTTGTTACCATTGTGTAACAGAACTGCTTTTCAGCTGACCTTTGAAGAGTCTATAAAAAAACGCCATTCTTGAGGATTATGTTGTAGTCCTAGAGCCATAAACAACGAGTCAACATCATTACAAAATATCACATCACCATCTTGGCAGAAGCTTCCACGTGCTGCTAAATAGAAACATCTGTCCTTACAAAATGGCTCATGCATTGAATCGTATTTGCGTTGCAGGATTCTCGATCCAAAAACACCAGTTATAATTTTTGACATACAGCCTTTTCTTTATGAAAATTATATTTGTAAGAGCATTTTAAACCCAAACATTATCTTCTTGGCCGGCAATAAATTTTTTCGGAAAGTATTTTTGACACAAGATCCGACATATTTCAATGACATTTTCTATGTACATGTAAGCAATTACTAGTGGTGCTGCTGAAAAACCGTATGCTATAGAGGTTTTTCGAGATTATATTCGGGTTCAGTGACCATAAAAACCCCATTATCAGTTAAAATCTCAAAGGTAACAAAAAATACCCTGGCTACGACATTGATTCAAATAAAAGAAAGGAGTGGACAGAAGTTTTGGTGCGAGTTCATGTTGCATAAAATTGAAGGGTGATAGACAAATTCTGATCGGTTTTTTGAATTAAGAGCGTGAAATTACATAAGAATTAGCTAAAATCATACGGGCAACAAAATGGTTGTTGTCCAGTGTAATTATAGAGTAATATGTCCACTTTGAAACTTCCTTCAAGATTTGTTCCTCGAGTTTGGATCCAAGTAGCCCTATGATTTCATTGTTGATAGTTTTTCTCGGTAATGAATTTGTGAATCATTAGACGTTGCTTTTCTCAAATGTTCAGCACTAACGACGCAAACATTTCCAAGGAATGCAAGTAGCTTTAAAAAGTTTCCACAGTTTCTGCCATGTAGTACATCTATCTTTCCTCTCTCTCTCTCTTTTGGGAAGCGAGAAACTCAACCACGTATATTAAACGTTTGAACACTTCTCTCCAATGTCCAACCTTCATTTTGTTTCTTTTCCGATTTTCAGCATTTACAGTCCCTCCTAATCTTATTCTTTTACTGAACTCGACGCAAAGCTGGTAAGCTTTCATATTACTTGCTCGTACATGTGTTTCCAAACATAAAATACCGATGTCCAGTGGCGAATCCAGGGGAGGGGCTATTGGGGTGCAGCCCCCCCCAGAGATAAACCAAAATTCTTTATTTAATTTAAAATCACTACAACTGTTTGATCTTAATTTTCGTTTTAAAATAATAGTAATAAAATCGTAACAACATTGCTTTCTGACTTGACAGGCTCGAAACTTTTCCTACTTTTCTAGTCATTCCACTTAAACTTGTAGCGTTGGCGCGGTCGAAAACATTTTTTGGTCAGCTATTTCATTGTATTTTTTATTAAATTATCGGAAGTATTGTAGTGTTCTTTATTATTCTTATTGTCAGGAGAGGAAAGCCTGTAAAGTTAAAGTGTTTTGGCTTGCATAAGCCATGAGGTTTGACATTCGTCACTACGATACAAAATTTTTATGCCCTCCGCCCCCCCCATACCCGAATCCTGGATTCGCCACTGCCGATGTTGATGCTAAGGGCATTTGAACAAAATTAGAAAGGCGGCAACAGAAACAAAAAAATTACATTCATAGTAACTTACTATGTTGCCGTTTTAAAAATTTTCTAAAGTTGAAAATCTGCCTTCAACTTATGTTGACAGACCTTTTTCTAGGTTTAATATTTTCTATTTTGATGAATGTCTTCATTCTTTTTTTTTGCTGTTATCCGTGCCTTTCTCTTCCTAAAAACGAACCAAAGTTCCTTTTTTATCAGTTAATAGGGATCAGCTCAAGAGATCACATTTGGTGAGTGATGTGGGTATGTGGGGGAGAGGCTAATTTTGACCATAGGAGATAATATGCGCAAAGCTGTTTTCAGAACCTGTTCCCTACCCAATGTCGTCGCAGGCTTAGAACGGTAATGTACGGCGACTAGATTTTGAGGGGCCACCCTGAGTCTTGAGGCAAGAAGCGAGCGCCTCTGCGAATAACCGACAGTGGTGGTGCGGCGTTTAGTACGTCTCACATGTCTTGATGATACTATTCTGAATAAGAGAAGGGGCTATTATTTGCCAATTTTTTGGAGCCCTCATGTCTATTAAACATTTTTTCCCCTCCTTCACGCTCCCTCTTTGGAGCCACATAGGATTGTGGTGCCACGGGCAGTTGCCCGGTTTGCCCGGCCCTCGGGACGCATCTGCAGTCAGGATGCGTATTTTTTGAATTAATGATGGGTATCTAAAGAGTATTTTACTTCAAATTCAATTAATAGTTCTAATTCGAGTTATCTACATTCACAGTCATTTCAATCAATTGTATTCGACATAATAGTGATTTCTTCTTTATTCAATGATTTACTAATGACGAAATCAGGGGTTTATTTTATCTAATCATTGTCAATAAAATACCAATCCATTTTATTGCATTCATTGTTTACCTAGTTAAAACATCACCAATAAGCAAAATATTAATGGTGATCAAATATGTAACATAATTTTCTCCTTTGGATTCATAAATGTCTTCTGCATTATTATGCAGTAAAAATTTATCGTCTTCAAATCCCTTTTATTTTACAAACGTTGTATTCTGAAGAAAAATTATCCCAAACTACCTTAAAAAATAATTCTCCTAATTCGATAATTTTTTTGATGAAGACAACAGTTAACTAACTGCCATGAAAGGATCCATCATCTTGACGGTTTGGTTGTTCTAGCGTTAAAAAAAGAAGCACATAGAATTTCCTCGTCACTTAACGGTAAATGAACTTCTGCGACGCAACAGCCAAGGTCTGTGTGATGTATTCATAGAAGAAAAAGAGATAGACATCTTGGCATTTGTTCAAACATTGACATTTTGTAAGTTCAAAGATTCCTTTTTCTCCTCTGTGTGTCACACACAGGAAACACTACTAAACCATTTTCACTTCCCCTTCGAAACGCACTGCACAAAGGACACCTGTAACTGCTTATAAATAACCTTTCTAAATTCCCAAATAAAAATGAAACGTTATTTACAAAGTCGATTTATAAGAATCCTGCTTAAAATAAAGTGTAATAATTGTAACACATTTCAAAACAGTTCCAAACCCGCTTATCAGTTCATGAGTCAAATAATTACACTGACTTCTGTAAGGCTTTTTAACAACAGCAAAAACAATTAAGTAATACCAAAATTACGTTTTATCAAGGTGACAGCTTTTTTCGTTCAAAGAATGTTATAGCAACTGACTTTTCTTTACCCTGCCAGGAAATTTTATATTTATAACAAGTCTAATTATTCACAATTACGAAACAATTATAAAAGAACTTATGTTATACATTTCAAGACTGTTTTGCCAAGAAGAAAGAGTTACATCACCTGCTTTGCCTAGACATAGCCAGTTACGAAACTCTTGGAAAGAGCATCTCTTCCAAGAGATAAACATATAAAAGGTTATACTGTTTAACGAAAATCTCTAGATACAAAATCTCAAATTACAAAGTTTATGGGTCATTCTCATGAAAAAGGTACCAATAGCTGAAAAAAAATTATTTTACAAAAGTATGTAAAATATCTTAAAAATTGAATGGATCTTTCCATTTAATTAGAGGTCAAGTTTTCTATTTTATTTTTCACTGTTATTTTTTAGTTTAAAAAATTTTTGACCTATCTATGAAGGAGACATGATAGTCAATAGAACTTTTACATTTTAAACGAAAGCATAATTGACTAATTATTGGACAGATTTGGTACAGGTTTATTTCTTACAATTAAACAATAAAATTAGTTATTAAAAACCAGTGCAAGAGAACTTAAAATTTTAAAATAAATAGCACTTTTTAAATTATGGCACTGATTCTGAAATAGTTAAATAATATTTACAAACAACTTAAAATAAATAAAAATCAACATTTTGCAGGAAAGTAATGAATTATATACTAGATTAAGGAATATTATATATTTATTTATTAATAAACAATCTAGTAAGTCTCGTATTAAGTTTTTTCTACTATCTTCTCTTCTGAATTTGAGCAATTGACGGCTTCGTCTTTTTATTTTTTGATACTCCCATTTTTTCTAAAAATAAATTTAGCTATTAAAATGTTTTTTTATACGTTATTGAAACTTTAATATTATAAATATTCTATATGAATTGCTTACCTTAATTCTTTTCGAGAATATGGTTTCAATTTTATTTTAAAAAAATACAAAAGGAAATCACTAAATTTCATAAAAAATATCTACCAAAGTACTTTTAATTGGTATTATTTTAATTTATCTAACTGTATCATGATTTTTGAGATTTTGTCTCTTTCATTAACAAAGCCATCCTCTCTGTAGAGATGCTGTGTCCACGGAGAAGACAAAAACTAAGTTTTGAATTTTTAAGTGTTTTTTTGGTTTTTACGTGGCTAAAGTGGTACACTTATTTTTATTAAATTCGATACTAAACCTATCAAAATTTTGTATTTTAATTATAAATTAGATTTTTCTTAACTTATTTATTATGTCCACGGAGTGGACGCTGAGAACTTAACCAAAAACTTTGAGAACTTTACCTCTAAATGGAACTAATAAATTGGAATATATTCAATAAATTCGCAATAGAACGAACATTTTTCCTTAAAGAACAAATTGTCTTCCTCTCTTATAACCTCTTTCATGATGATTTGACATGAGCTGCCATTTATGATATTTTTTTTTTAAATTATTTTCTTTGTCCACGAAAGGAGACGTATTTGACAAATTAATTACTAAGTAAAAATAACTTTAAAAAAATGTTAGCTTTGACCATTACCAGAGACTTTAAACTAGTTAATACTGAAAAAAATTATATTTTTTAAAAAATTGTCTGAGTGTCAGTAAATATTATTTTGAATTTCATGTGTAGGGACGTCCACGGAGGGGACTTTTGTTTTATATTCATTGAGAAATGAGTTAAATAGTAAAACTATTTTAGTAGAAACGTACTGAATAGATTTCTTAAAACTTAAATTATACATATAAACAAAAATATTAGGAGATTTGTTGCACTTTCTAATTTTTATAACCCCGGGACTGTAAAAAGTACCTTTTCGTGAGAATGACCCCTATAGATATTTGGTTTTACCAAAATATCCAGGCAATTTCAAAGTGACAAACTGGCTCTAAACACTCAGACCAAAGAAACTATTTAAAAGCATCGCGTGACTCTTTTGAATTCCTGAAACAAATTACTAAACTGGAAAATTCAAATAATTATTTCACATAATATAGACAGATATTGACCGAAAATAGTATGGATTCATTCCAAAAATTAGCGATGATCAACAGAAATAAGGAATACGCAACCCGTTTGGTTATTCTTGAATTTGGCATTTAGCTTTTCTGAAACCTAACTGTGATCTTGAAAAATTGTAATTCTCTCTTCAACAAATCTTTTTAAATATGTGTAAGTGTAATTGAAATTTGTTTCTTCTATTCTATTTAAGAGACGTATTAATTTAGGAGCTGTTAAGTTAAAAGTATTAAGCTATTATAAGTTTAAGAACTATCGTAGAAATGAAAGAAATTAAGATATAATATCGATGCACCGCTGTCACAGAATAAGTAAAGTAGTTATAGTAACAGATTAATATTTTCAAGCTCACAGCGGATTGTGTGTGTATGGAGTAAAAATATTACACTGATAAAAGAACAGAGTGTTTTACAAGCTTAAAAAATTTTTTCCATCAAGTAAACCCTTTTTTTTCAGTTGCCCATTTTTTTTTTGTTTCAATTAATTTTATGCATATTAAGACATTCACAGTCAGTATCTTTGTGGAATTAAAAAAAATTTTGGAAGACATATTGTCGGCGTTATATCAAAAACCGCACACAGCAAAACATAAGAAATTTTGATGTAACAGCTGAAACTAATAGTGACATATGGCATTTTGTGACAACATGCAACAATTTGAGAGAAGATATAGCTAACCTCTACAAGTATTTTGCATCAATAAAAGTTTTGACCAATTTGACATACGACATTTTGATATAATAATGACAGTATGCTTTAGTCAGCGAAACAAGATTATGACATACAAAATTCATTTGAAAGAATTGCGTTGAAAAGGAATTGTTCAATGGTATTTAAAATTCAATAAAAACACGGGAAAGTATCAAAATTCAGCACAATAACAAATGAGTTATGCAGTTATATTGGTAATGTTTGGATATGACTCTAAAAGAACCATACTGTGCCTTTACCTTTATAAGACGCCCAATGCAAAGCAGTGTCGCCATTTCGATCACAGATAGTTTTATTTGCACCACGTCCAAGGAGGTAACAAACCAGGTGACTGTTCCCGTGCTGACAGGCGGTTATAAGAGGAGTGCAACCATTTATATCACAGATGTCCATGGGAACTCCATTCTGAAAATAACACAATTCCGTTACATTCATGGAAGATACAGGATGTCCATTAAGTTCGTAAGCAATTTAAAATAGTTGCAACTTGTATATGTGGTTGAAAGAATCCGTAAAAATCATTAAACGAATTGATATATCTAGGCCTTTTTTTAGAAATTTTATTTACATATTAGTTACTTATCAGAATCATTTATGACCTCTGGCTTCACTAGAAAATAAAGTAAATTGTGTTCTTTGGTTGACTGAAAAAAATATATATACGGCTGCTGTCTAAAGAAGGTTTAGAAGCTAAAGGTAGAAAGGAGCATCACACAACAATTCCATATCCAAGAGGATGAAAAAGTTTTAAGAAGCCACCGAACCACGCAATTTACATTTTCTTCTAGTGAAGCTATGGATCAACAATAATTTTGAAAAATAAGTAAATTCGAATTTAAATTTCTAAAGACAACAAAAAGATACATTAAGTTTTCTAGTCCTATTTTTTTCTGTCATTTGTACTTACAAAGTCTCAACTATTTTTTTAAATGCGCGCAAGCTTCATGGATACTTTATATACATACAAGTTAATAAATAAAACCGTCAAAGCAATTTTTTTGGCAGAGCCTACTTAAAAATTCCCTAATGCTCTTATGCGTTATGGATTCTGCAAATATCAGAATAATTTTTTACAAGTCAGAAAAAAGAGTGAAATTTTTAAGCACAGCAAAAGTTGCCAAACAATGATTTACTCATTAACTTAATTTAAACTTTAATTTATATAACAAGTATTTTTTTTAATTTTAACTGTATATTAAGTATTTATATCTCATAGCTTTCATTTGAAAATTTTTATCTTTTATTTTGTTTGGAAAAGAGTATCTCACACTTGCTTTTATGAAATCTGTATTTTTTCAGTTGTTTAATTATAAATCTACCGAAATGGAATAAGCCGATGGAAACTCTAATAGTTAAATAATCTTAATAATAAAAATAGTTATGAGCACTATCAGTAAAACTAACAAATTATATGTTACTTAAAAACTTCCTCCAAACATTCTGACAAGGCAATAAGACATAACAATTTTTTCGGGCAAGTGTTCCGGGAACGGATACAGAATATTTGACACGCAATTGGTCAGAATATTAAAATAATGGAATGAAGAATGGCCATGGTGAATTAGTAGAGCGTATTGATCACTAAACTTTGACCGTCTTATACTCTTAAGGGAAAGAATTATAATTTTACTTTTATGAACGTGTTGAAATATAAATTCCTTTTAAATTTAATCAAAATATTTCTTGTCCGCTGAGTGAAGTTGCATCTTTCAAAGAGAGAGAGAGAGAGAAAGGAAACCCACAAAAACCTCCAAAAGAAAAGCAGAGATATTCTTTTGTATAAACGTTACCGAATCTCTAGGAACGCCCTATTCTTTTCAGTAAAAGAGTACTTTGACCCCAGGGTTCTCATAAAAGATGCATCATTAGGAAGACTCATTACCGGAATATGGTGCCCCTAGTCTCAACAATTATTTTTGCATCATAGGAAATAAAGTCAAAGCATGCACACTTTTTTCCCTCTGTTCAATTGTTTTGGAAGGAATTTGTTTTATCTTGTCCTATTGTTGTGTTACTTATAAATCAACAAATACAACAGCAGGCAACTATTGAACAAATACTAAAAAAGAGAGATATAACGTCTTTACATAATCTGATTTATAAGGTGAAATTTACTTAAAGATTGTTTTAAGTTTTTTTAAAAAAACACATTCATCTTGATTTTGTTTCTCGCATAAACAGTTGGAATATCTGTCTTGAATGACAATCAACATGTTCAAGTGATCTTACCTCGAGAATTCAAAAATTCATAATCGATTCTAGAATGATATAAATCATTTGGACCAGAAACTTCTTAAGTTGATAATTTCAAAAGTCGATCTCTCTGAATGCTCAGTTTTTGTTTGGATACAGTTAAAATATATTATTTATGTAGCTGAAATATTGAGTCATATTTTCTCTGTATTGTCTCAAAATGTACTTACGAACTGTACGCAATAATATAATTCATTCTTTGCCTTACAAACATTTATTTTTAAAAAAGCACACGGATAACACGTTAGTATTGCTCATTATGTTTCTCATAATTACTATGCCCACGTTATACATTTCTGTTGGAAATTATTGACAGCCCTTGACAAATCCATCTTTGTTTCCTCTGAATAATTAAGTAATGCGTTTCATTTCCATTTGATTCCATCCATTTCCATTTGCTATTTCAATATCCATTATGCAAAACGGAATTTCCATGCTATGAAGGTTCTTAGAGATCTATGTAAATTACTTACAGGTGTTGATTGTCATAACAAATAACAGAATACAATCATATATTTCTAGTCATAATAAATTGTCTACCGTCAACTTACCCGAAGGAGAAGGTCTACAATAGATACATGTCCTTCTACACATGCCCAGTGAATGGGATAGGCACCAATGTGACTTGAACTAGGAATATTAACAGACACTCCTATATCTACCATGTACTGAACAATGTTAAAATGACCGCCTAAACATGCCCAGTGAGCTGCAGTGTGACCGTTCTCATCTTTCTCGCATAAAATATGATTACTGTATTTCTCTACCAAAAATTTTACGGCAGCAAGAGTCCTGAAAAGAAGAAACATAAAAATTATAAACAGTCAATATTTAAGTAACGTTTGCATATTGAAACTTATTTATTCAAAGCAGTTTGAGAATTGGAATTATTATATTACATTAAAATAAAATCACATTATCATTCGTGATTCTGAGCTATTGATGAGACTGTGCCAATATTGGAAGATTAGGTTTATACAAACGTTGGAGTGATCAGTCAAAAAATAAAACTGTGTTGCTTATGCTAAGAAAAATGCTCTTATCTTAAAATGGATGCCTTTATATAAATATTTTTACGAATTCGCCTGTGCCTGCCAAATTCTTCCACGTTTGCTTTAGACTGAAACTGAGTATATTCTAGAAACTGCAACACAAAGCAAATATTTTAGTCTTTATAAGGCCGTTTATGACACGGATATCTTACACAAGGATAAAACTGGTTCAGATTTTCTATTTTGAGGATATATATATTATAAGGTAAATTTGAGAAGATTGAAATGAATAATAGAATCTAGAGATGGTATAGAATGTTAAACAGTAGAGTTAGTTGTGATTTACAGTCTTATTAAATTCCTCTCTCGAATCAAACCTTGTTAGTGAGTTCATTTTGAATGTTTTTTTTTGTATTTATTAATACTCTTTAGAAGTAACAAATCAATCAACTTTGCATCAAATGCAGTAAAACCCCGGTTAACCGAAACCCAGGATTAAACAAATATGGCTCTTGTGCCATTAAAAAATAAACAACCAACCAACCGAAACCTGGTTATCCGAAATGCTTCTGAAATTGCAAATCCAAAAACAGCTGACGTCCTTCTAATGAAAAGATGGCGGGACAATGCTTCTCGAAAACGTTGGGAGGGATGCAAGAAAAAAAAAATTACCGAGATTTTTAAGGAATAATTCATATGCTATAAACTATTACTAAGTATATATTGACGTACCTACTGTTATCCTAAAAATGTAATTTTAAATTTAATAAAGAACATAAGTAGCCTATAAAAAGAGTTTTGAATTCGTTTTACATTCAAAACACTTAGGAATTACACACTGTAATTAGATACAAAATAGTAATAGATGTTCATGGCTTAACCAAAAAAATCGCTATCCGAAACGGCTTCCATCCCCCTTTAGTTAGGTTAACAGGGGTAGTACTGTATTGTGTTTATCAGTGTCACTGATAGTACAAAAAGCATTATTTTTCAATAATTACATTGCAAAAGTGTATCTCGAATGTTGCTTTTTTTTATTACACTTGCGTTGAGGCCTGCTGAAAAGATAAACAATATTTCAGCCGCAAACTTCTATTACAGTATGAGATTAGCAAATGATTTGACGCGTAATTGCATCGACGATCGTCGAACTTACAAGGAAAAGACGAAAAATCTAATAAAAAAAGTTTTTGGAATAATTGCAAATGGTGTTGCGGCTCTGAAGCTTCACTAGGACATCTATCACTTGTAATAATAAAATTTCCCTATTTTTCCAAATCATCTGAATAAATTGGAAAATATTTAACTACAATGTGAGAACACTACGAAGGAAACTTGGGAACAGTTAAATTTTATGTTAGAATTTTAAACGAAATTCACTGCCTTACACTTTCCTGAAAACAACCATACTTTTTTATATGTAAGACTAATAAGTGCGGTTTTTTTTCCGCAAAGAAAGGTCTGTATTTCTTAGTTCATAATCGATTTTTTTTCTCACCGCGACGAAACGTTTTTATCTTTTATTTCCGAGCTTTGTTCAGTTTCTTAAGTTACATAAATACATTATATAGCTAGCTTTTCATGAAATTCCACTTAAGAACAGTTTAATTCTATATTATTCACAAACCGATTGCATTTCAATCAAAATAACAGAAAAAATTATTTATTTTATAAAATTTATTTTAGTTTGGAAAAATTGTGATGCCTGAGAATTGTTCTTTACTTACTTGAAGTCACAAACTTAATGGAATAGGTGACCTCTAAAATAATTTATTTGGCGCATTTAAAATTTTTAAAAGTTTGAAATTAGAAAGGGGGCGTCTGCAGCGACGTGGTCACAATAAGATTTATAATTTTTTTGGATAAAAGTCTCTTCCTTTCATGCAACAAATGAAAATTATACTTGCTTTATCATCCTCAATTATGTTGCTTCACGAAGTAAGAAATTTGTAACAATCTATATCTTTTAAATCACAAATTATCATTAAAATACGTCTTTTTACTTTCTCACAAACATGATTACTATACGATTGTGACAATTACATTTTGCAAATGGAAACATAAATATTCATTAATCTAAATGATGGATGACAAAGTGAAGAAGAAAATATTCATATACGTCATTAGGTGCACGTATAAAACATTCTCAGAAAACGAGTGGGGAATAATTGGATTTTTGGCACACTCGATTATCAAGAACACTGAAAAGTTTTCGAAGAAAAGCACTAAAAAATAATGACAAAACGGTTTTCCCCTCTTCTTTGTTCTTTTCAAACGAATGAATTCGACGCTATAAAATTACAAATTAATGGAACAATTATTTAAAGACAAATGAGTTGAGGAAGGGAAGTTTTATTCATGGACTTCCTGTCATGAAATCTTACTGGTAGTCCTTATCATCTTAATGAAAATCTTTTCTATGCGGATGGACAGAAAGATATTCTCGTAGACCATGGAAGCAGGTGGTTAGAACCATAGACTAAGGAAGTAAGTCTATGGTTAGAACAAATCTTGGCAAGTCAAAGTAATCGAAGGAACTCGTTGATGAAGGGTCACGCAGTGGCGTACCTGCAACTTTTTCCGCCCGGGGCGAACTTTCATTATGCAGCCCTTCCTGTACAAGTTACATAAACCTCAAAATAAAAAAAAATTCCAAGGGGGGAAAAATTGCTTTAATTAACGCAATTCGTAGTTTGACGCCCTTGATCTCTGCAGATAGGTTGTGAAATCGTGCTTCCACCACCAGACTTTCTTTCACATGCCGGCAGTTTACCGAAAAAAGGGCGAAAAATATGAATTAATTACCATATACATATTTTTTATGTACACAATGATTGAACTAGTTTTGCTATTCTTCTTAGTTATAAAATTGTTCTCCTGCATGTCTGATTTTCCCGCCCCTTTCTAAGTGCCGCCCCCCCCATAGGTACGCCACTGGAGTCACACGGGCACTATGTTAGGAACTCACAAAATTCTCATTTCAGATGTCACTACTGGTTGTTTGATTATTTGTCAGTATTTCCTGGTTTAATAACACTCTTGGAATTAAAATGAGCGCACGCTTTTTATTTTGTATCGTTGTATTAAAATAAATACGCGTTTTAAAGTATTGTTATTTTTTCCTATTAAGACTTCAACAAATTATTTTTGAAGAATGATTTTCCAGCTTATAAAACATCAAATATTTTTGTACTAATCAAAGTAAGTGTTTATTTGCTATTTCGCGATATTTGTGAGTAGCCAAAGTAGAAGATTAACTATAAAAACAAGACACAAATTTCTTACTTACTTTTAATGTCTTGTTTGAAAAGAAATTAGAATATTTAATAAAAACCAAATCGGTTCATCGGCTAGAACGAATGTTCATGATTTGAAAAGATACTGAAAGAATAAAAGAGTTAAAAATATGAATAAATTTACTTGTAACGTCCTTTAAAAACATAAAATAGTTTTTGTTAATTAGTACAATCTTTCTGTAAACTTCTGAGAAAAAGTCAGGACATAAGGATTTTATATATATTAAGTAAAATCCATGCAAACGCATGACTATGAGAGTGACAAGCACAAGAATGGAATCATTTCAAACTGCGTATACTTAAATATAATTTACCTAATTTGTCATAAAAAAATACATAATTTCAATTTTTTTGTTTGGTGAAATGAATTTTAACAAGAGTTAGATAATTGATAAAATAATGAGACGTTTGCAGTGACAGGGGGAAAAGGGTGTATAGAATACCAGTTTTAGAAGACGCCGAGAAAATAAAATAATAATTTAATTCTTTTTATAACCCCAAATATAGTGAAGGGGACGAAAAATATACTACGTCCCGGGCACCACATACCATTGCCATATCATTGGTCATCTGAATTACATGTCCACAGTAAAATTATTTAAAACTCAAATGAGAGGATTATATGAGGTGATTATGAGAGATAAGTAAAGTGATGTGATTTTCTTTTTCAGCATTCAAATATTTCATATATTGTGCTTTAAAGAATAGTATGGAATATTTTTTGTATAAATAATTGTTTGTGTGCATATGAATCTAAACTTTGTTTATAAGAATCCTTATCACTACCGGTTGCAATAAAATAATCAGAACTTTATTTTTGAATTTTATTTTGAGCTAGGTTTTAATGTATTCTTAATTGAGCAACTAATGACTAAATCCTAAATTTAAATATTTTTTGAAAATAAAATTCACCATTTACTCCACATTTTATTAATATATTTTGTTTTATAATTATATAAGTTTTTAATTACAGCTTATAACAAAAAAAAATTTCAATCATTAATTATGATCATTAATAATCATAAAATATTAATATATGAGTAGAAAAAGTAAAACAATATTGATGTTGCAAATGAGATATATAATAAAATATGCAGCGCTGCTTTCGTTTAGGTCTGCACTGGATATAAGCATAGTGATTACATAAAATAAAGACAAGTTGACTGCAGCATCGCATACTTGTAATGACATTGTTAGTGTAATTCTTATTCATTGAAGGAATCTTGAAATCATCAAAAAACATTCTTCACTTTAATGAGGCCTTATTAATTTAAGCCTAATGACTTAAATTAGTCTTATTATTGATTTCATGTTTCAAAATACCTCAACAGATGGCAGCAGGACGAAGAACTCGGTTTTTTTTTTTTTTTTTTATAAAAGATGAGAGTAAAATGAAAGGCTACACGTATTTTCTTCTTTTTTTTCGTGTCTTTTTGGCTTGCTTATATTTGCTATCAATTGTAGAAATCATTATAGTGATCATTTTCCTGATATAGCCTACAACAAATATTTTAAAAAGAAACAAACATACTTTTTGTCCTTTTCATCAGTCGCGAATGCCCCTGCACCAATCGTATAAATGTGAGAAATAATAAAATTTTCTATTCGAGATAATGAAAATTTATTATTATCTTGCATTAATTACACAGTTAAGATAAAATCACGATTTTTTAGATATAGTGCCAAATGGACAAAAAGACACTAGCTCAATTATTGTGAACATAAAAAAATATAACTTATGTAATTAATTCTTATTTTTCGCCTTTTTACGTGAAATACAGACTGATGGTGAATGTGCAATTTTGCAACCTATCTGGAGAGGACGAGGGCTTCAAACGACGAATTACGGTACTGATAAAAAAAATTCCTACATTTTATATTTTTATTTTGAAGTTTATGTGCCCTATGTAACTTGTAAAAGAAGGGCGGCATATTGCAAGTTCGCCCCGGGCCCTATTCAAAGACAACTTTTTAAGAGTTCAGGTGAGGTTGACTTTCATAGCATATTGCTGGGGTACAGCCCACGTCAATTGACTTTAAAACAAATAATAAAACACGAATATCCAAATTGTTTAGGAAACGAAGCATAACTCACTAGCATAAACGTTCCTGGGAGACAAGATAAGAAGAAAAAAAAGTGAATAATATAAAGAATATTCCTTTCTGGATGATTTAACTATCTTTATGAACATGAATACTGATGATACTGAATATTGCCAGGAATGGAGCTAGATTTTGCCCGACGGGGGGAGATTTGCCTGACAAAGGGGCACGACCTACTGTACGGGAGGACGAGTGCAATGAAATTGGTCTCAAATTTTCGCCAGATTATTAATTATCAACTACAGTTTGAATATCCCGTACAAAATTTTCCTCCGATGGGGGACACAGCATGCCCCCCTCTGGCGCCACCTCTGAATATTGCAGCGAGTAGGAAGAAACTGAAGTCGAAAGAGGAAGGGAAAACACGTTTAATTTTAATCATAAATTGACTGATAATTACTTCGAATAAATAAGCACAAAATTTTAAAGAAACTATACTTGAAAATTAGGCTTACGACTTTTCACCTCAGAACTCAACTGATATAATAAAACTGTTTTAAACAGTATAGGTTCTACAGAAAAAGAAGCAAATAAAAGTACTAAAACATCTTCATGAAAAAATTATTTACCAAAATGTTTCGAAAAGTTTCTGAATGGATGGAAAATTTTCAGAACTCAGAAATTAATGACTCAATTTGTCTTTTCTGATGAGTGTGAATTTATTTTCTAAAAGCAAACAAGAAAACACAAAGTGTTGAAAGTCAGAACCGCGCTTGCTACAGTGAAAATATGACATCCTTTTTCTCAAGACGTTGTACGGGCTTGCTATTCTTAGGAAGATTTTAGAGAAATGAGATGGTGCAAGAATTAAAACACTTTCAATCTATGGACTTATACTCGTATTATTTCTTTTAATATTCGTGTAATTAAGTAATAGCATAAAGTGTGACGTTTGGCAATTGAAAACCTTCTAAAAATTGGCCGTTTCTGTTCTATATCAAAAGGTCTAAGCTGTAGGAATTTCGTTGAAGAGAACTGCAACAATCAACAAATTCATTTTTATTCCAAATCGATTTCAATTTTTTTACTAATTTTTCAGTTTTATCAATAATATCTAATGTGTCAATGCAGATGAAAAATTAACATAAATATTTCGGAATAGAAAAGAAATTTAAGTGCTCTATGCATTTGGTGTTAAGCTTCATAATTCCTATTCCTATCAATGTGAAACAACGTCCCGAATAGGTAGTTAAAAATCCTGCTGTTTTTTTATTTGATCAACTTCAGGTCTTCCCCATTTCTGATGTTCGTTGAGATAAATCGCAGCAATGATTTTCAGAACTTTTTCAGTTAGGAGCATACAGGTACCCATATTCAAGGCAACTTATGCTAACGTCTAGTCTGACAGCTGTATGTAGATGTGAACTACGGCGATTCAGTTCAAGTTTCTGCTGAACATTTATACAAAAGGCCAATGCCAAGCTCATTACTGAATTACAATACTTTCCGTATCTGGGTGATGCATCGAAAACAATTTAACTGCTCAATTTTTTTACGAAATATTTTAGTTTTTCTCCTTCTCTGCAAGTTTGAAAACAATTTCAGTTCTGCTTATGTAATTAGTCACCAGCAGCGTTATGAATCATAAAGTTTTACTGTTTTCGGATCTTTAACATGATTGTTAAAGATACGTACGCGATAGACTGCATTAACTGCCAGCAATACAGCATTGGTTTGTGAGATTAAATTATTTATATCGAACGAAACTGCAAAAGAAGATAACTTTGATTTTTCGTCGGATTTCTCAAATGACTATTCGAGAAATGTAAAATAAAAGATCTTCGTGCTCAGAATTTTGGTAGCGAAGATTTTTTTTATCTAAATCTTTTTTTAAAAGCAAAGTAATGCCTCTATTATAGCAAGTAGTTTTCTTTCTTTCAATATGCATATTTTATGGATAAAAATAAGACAAGTTTATGTTGTATATAGCTGAAATCTTCGAATATACAGGGTGGTCATAAATTACTAAACCCATTTCAAAAATTAATTTTTTAAAAACCCTAATAATGTTACAACTGCGGTTTTTTATGTGAGAAAGTAAATAAAAAAGCTCTTTTCAGAGAGGTGGCTTATAATTACAGCGTTTTAAATTTGCTATAGCGAGAGATCTCCACACGCAATGGCTACCAATCAGCAGAAGCCGATGCGCGTTTTCTGGTTCCCTTTTTTAGTTTTTCTTGAATATCTCGAAAAATATTCAGTTTTCGATTTACAATTGATTTTAAAAATTAAAGAGCGTGAAATTCCCTACAAATACATACTTTTATTTTTCTTCTAGCTTTAATAGTTTTGTAGATAATGGCTCTCAAAGATGGGATATGTCCAAAAAGTTACGACCACTTAGACCACCGTAACGGCGCGTTGCTTATCTGAATAAAAAAGCCCTGTTAGTTGTAACAATATTAGTTTCTTCTATTAATTTTTGAGATGGGTCCAATAATTTATGTTCCCCCTGTATGTCTGCAGAATGCATACAGAACGAAGCTGAAATATTTAGTTATAAAGGCAGATAGATATATCCTAGTGTAAATAATCAAAGAATATTAGGCCTGAATGGTGAATAAGTAAAGCTAATATTCTTCATACTTTAGGTTGCTTTTTATCACAGAATGTATGTATTTTGGCCTTGAAGCATACCATTGTTTGGATTTCCTTTGCCATTATATAGGTATTTCCTTTATTTTATATCAAACAAATTAGTGTAACTTAAGAAAAGTATTTTAATATTTCATTTAAAAAATGGGAAAGTGGTGAAAGTTAGCGTTTGCACTCTTGGCAGATGCTTATAGCGTGCTCTCCACAAATAGCTTTGGTGTCGAACAAGCAATGGAGCTTATGCACAGTTCGGGTTCGAGAGTATAGAAAAACAGCTGTGGCGGGATAAACAAAGTGAACGCCTATTCTTTACTATGTATAATCGGCATGTAAATTGATGTCTGAAATATCAATTTAAATTTTTACCTTCGATTTTTTAGCGAAGATTCGTCAGAAAATTTTATTGATAAAACTGATTTATCTATCATAGTCGATTAAGGACGATTTTTTGTAATCTTTATCTCTACAGAAATAAGACAGTGGTTCGTGCAACGATGCATTCTTGTGTATTGTCACAACTCGAAATAAGTGAATTTTTGCTTTGTATGGAAATAGTTTCCTTTGCTTTTTTAAAAACTGATTTCTTCTGTGTTGATTATATGCTTTTTTGTAACACTTGGTATAGATACTTTTTATGTAAAATTCGCTTATAATATATACTGTTTTACAGAAAATTAAAATTTGTCCTTAATAGTTTATATTTCTGACAGTTTTTTTCATTTTATGATTATTGCCTATAAAAGCAGGTTTTTTGGATAAAAATAATAGAATATTAGTTTTAATACATAACAATCGCAGGCCCTCTTTTATTAACTCAATTTGTTGTCGACTGAAATTTTATTAAATTTTTTTCTTCAATCTTTTAACGAAGTATTTCGGCAGAAAATTTTATTGCTATAAATTATTTCTCTAGTGTCGCCGATTTAGGACTGTTTTTTGTGATCTTCATCCCTTCAGAAATATGATGTGCTTCGTATGACGAAGCTTTCTTTTATATTTGTAACTCTCAATACACAATCTTTATCTCTGAATGTTTTTTGTCATTATTTCTGAAAAAATGGCTATTTTAGCTTGCTATGCAATCTATTCGAACTCCGATCAGCTGTTTTCGGCGTCCCGCCGTCACGTGACTATGACGACACGTGCATAAGGTCCATTAGCGACAAAAAAATTGGATGTGTCCACCGGACCTTATCCTTTCCGTGCCATTACTCAGCTATTCAGCTCTCTAGCCATTCTTCTATGTGGGTGTCTTAACTAAGAAAAAGTAGAGAAAGAAGAAAAATATGTTTATGCATCGCCTGCAAAATAACGATAGTTGCGATAAATCATGCCCTCAGCACTATCCTGACAATGGACTCGTCTCCGGGACCAGGGGCGAGATGTCCCGTAATCAAGTTGCGATAAATCGGAATATATAAAAGGATGGAGTTTCCTTTTGAGATTGGGTTTTTAAATCCATTATATTAATCTCTATTATAAGGCATTTGTAGGGATTTTCTCCGGTGTGTGTGCGATTATGTCTTTGAGATTGTTAAGAGATGAACATTTTCGGCATGATTCTTCTCTCCTGTGAACTACGCGAGTGCTTCTCGTGGCACTGAATAGAAAAAAAAAAAAAACTTTTAAAGAGTTTTATTGCGATTATTTTGTGACGATGATCTGCAAAGAACTGTTTGGTTTTGAACATTGTTACGATGGGATCAAGATCTCGTTACAAATCTCGTCCTGTTCCCTGAAGGTACTACCAATATTCATTTGATGCCTGCAGTCTTTTAAAGAAAGAGGTACGGCGAAAACTTTTATTTTTAAATAACTGTCAAATGATCTACAGTGAACTTCGTCGAATCTTTGTATAAGCATCGGACACTCCCTGTATTGTATTGGATATGTTTACTGTTTGATGATGAGAATACATTCAGGAAATAAAGCTTCCTTTTTAAATTTGTTTTTAACTTGTTGTATTCATTCCATTTCTTTAATTTGTCTCTAAATTTTTGCATCTTACTGAAATGACGGTAACAAATTATTTAACGATATCTTTGCAAGTTCAGTTTGTGTAAATGATAATGCTAAGAACGCTTGATATTTAATTGTTAAAAGGGCGTCTACGTAATTCTGAGATATATTAAACGGTGACTAAAGGCAGGGGGGCTTGTGTAAATGAAATGCAGAACTTTAGCATTCCCTAGTAATTTTGATGTTTCTATTTAGTTTTCTAGTCTGCATTAATTCTATTAATGGAAGACTATATTAATTCAGCTTGACCAATATTTCATAAATTTATTGCAAAGAATTTAAACTATAGATTAATAATGACGAAAGAATAATATAACTACACAAAATTCGCCAGAAACGACTCTATTTTCGAAGCAGTTAGTTTATTAATAAACGTATATCCCGAACAGGTAGAAAGCAATATGTATAAAATAAAGTTTTAGGCCGTAAGAATGTCTATTCAAAATTACTCCCGATGAAACATTTGTAGGAAGCGTGTCTACAAGAAAATGACACCCAGGACAAATGTTAAAACTGCGCCCCCTCCCTTTTCTAGAATTTATATGCCTTTCATAGGCTGCACTACTGGCACAACTCGAAAAATGTGAATTTTAAGTAATGACCATCCGCAACATTGCGAAAGCGACTTCTTTGCGGCACAACGGAATTCCTATTAATCATATTATTACTTAACCGAATTATTTTCTTTGCTATCTTAATGAGATGACCCCTTCTGTTTTGGAAAGGGGCTGTCGTTTTCATTCATCTCGGAAGGCATATAATACTTGAGATGTTTTTAGATTCTACGTAATTTTTGTGTAAAATTAGAAAGCTAATGAATGATGAAATTTTAGTTTTAAGACTAAAAATGCGATAATTCGATGCACGATTATTCTCGGGCTTTTAAGTTAAGCGGTTAATCATGAATCCAACAATTAAGCGTTCGACTCCTGCATTTCAACGAAATATTTAAACACGTTTAGCTAAAAACTTCATTTCGCTAGTTGTGTCAGTATTGCAGCCGATGAACGATATGTTGAGAAACGGTATGTTATCGAACTTCGATCCTTAAAGCTGAATGGTGCAGCGTAGCTAAATAGCAAATGCATATGGCTCTTGCGCCAGTAAACGCAACCAACTTTAAACCCTTAGATGACTCCTTCTATTTTTGAAATGCGTTGTCATCTTAATTCAACTGAAAACTTCAAGGGCAGTTGAAATGTTTATGGATTCCACGCAATTTTTGTATCGAATTATAACATCTGTGAATGACTTTTAGTTTTTAACTTTAAAATTGCCATAATTCGATGAGCGTTCGGGCAAACGAGTTAAAGTTGAAAGGAAACTACTGAGATGGAAAGAATTTAATGCAGGTATTTGTCGATTGAATAGTTTAATAAAATTTACAATATATGCAAGTTTTATAAGCTTCAGGATGGAAATAAATATCGTCTTCAGAAAATATAGTTAAATCCATTTTAATATTTAAGTGCGTTGCATATTTTACAATCGGGTAGAATTACTAATGGATTTTACTGAATTTTAATTTATACACAATGTAGTCGGATTGATAACAAAAGAATGCAAGATTCATTCGTTTGTTAGTAAAAATTATTACAATATTCGCAATATGAAAGGGTATTTAACACATTAAGCGTGTTTCCAGTTCCTGAGGATTGATGGCTAGTTGTTCGTTTGGTGGCAATAGACAAAGTATCGAGATGTAAAATAAAAATGTTGTAATTTTAATAAAGTTTAATCAACCCTCTGACTTCTTATCCCAAGATTTCCGCGTGTAGGAAGCAAGTCTATTTTTTGCTGCATCCAGCGATTTTCGCAAGCTAAGCGTTGAAACATATCATACTAATATAGATTTGCATAAAAATAACAATTCGCTTGGTTCAACTGTACTTGAACAGGTTTGCAAACGGTGCATTTAAATAGAGATTTAAAGAAAACGGCACTCAGAGGGTTAAACATCCCAAGCAAAGATATGGTTTGACTTGCACATACACCTTTAGATTTACTCCTCTGCATTGACTACGTCATCGAAAAGTAAACGAGGTAACATCGCGATGTGTTTATGTTCTGTAACACAACACTCGATAAGTGATCACCGCTTCAAACAGAACGAAACCAACTCAAATGCTAAATATAAAAGAACTTTTAAAAATTCTGTATATTAAAAAAGAATCTTTTTATCAAAAATCTGGAAGCCAAAACAAAAAGCGCGAGGCGCAGATAAAAATGTTCTAAGTAAACTTGAATTGTAATCGTATTTATAATGTATTTTAATTTTTATGTAATGAATGTTCAGGATTTTTGTTAAGGATATTCATTTTGGCTTTATATCATTTTCTTTCTGCACCTCGTGCTTTTACGACTTTCGTTTTGATCTCCCAAATTTTTCATAATTTACTTTTCCTTTTTAATTCGCTGATGAAAGCGCTTTCAAATTAGGATTTTGTATTTATTATTTAATGTTAACTTTTCTGCATACATTTTTAGCTTTCTTCCACATAACGTAAATCAAACACCTTTTCGAACTCTTATTTTTTTGCATTCCCAAATTCCTCTTTGAATTTTACAGGACTTTAATTAAAATTATGATTTTGGCTCTTTTTAGGGGGGTATTAGCAAAATTTGTCTATGTCCTAAAATTTAACAGAAACACGACTTGGGTTCCTTCTCAAATTGTCATCTTTTCTAAAACCTAAAATGCTATAACTATGTTTCTGTATATCTCTCAGATAAGGGGTTCTCGACCTTTTTAAAATTTTGCACCATACAAATAAAAATCAAAAATATATGTAGCATCATAAAAGCATTTTAAGAGTAAAAATAATGTATTCGAAATGAAGTGTTTATATTTAGAGAATAAAATATTTTAAATTTATTTTATTACATTCGTAAGTGAAAGTTGCACATCATGATAAAATATATGGGGAAACGGCGGGTAGTATGGGCCGTTTAGTGTTTCTAGGACCTACCGATAGATAGCAATTCATTATTTTGCCTACAGTATAGCTATAGCATCAGTCTACCATGTACAGAATGCTGGTTAACATAGCTGCTCCGTTTGTTTCCACAGGAAAATTTCTTTGTTTGTGACCAGTGGCGACTCAAGGGGAGGGGGGCTATGGGGCTGCAGCCCCTCCCAGAGCTAAACCAGAATTCTTGATTTTATTTAAAATCTCTACAACTGTTTGTTCTTAATTTCCCTTTCTTTAAAAAAATAATAAAAACGTGACAACATTGCTTTCCAGCTTGAAAGTTTTCCTACTTTTCTAGTCATTCCACTTGTAGCGTTGACCGCGGTCGAAAACATTTTTTGGCTAGTTATTTCATTGTATTTTTTATTAAATTATCGAAAGTATTGTAGTGTTCTTTATGTTTCTCAGTGTCAGGTGAGGAAAGTCTGTAAAGTTAAAGTGTTTTGGTTTGCATAAGCCATGAGGTTTGGCATTCGTCACGACGATACAAAATTTTTATGACCTCAGCCCCTCCCAGACCCGAATCCTGAATTCGCCACTGTTTGTGACCCTATAAGTGGTTGCTTCGTATAATTTTTGACGACTCCTTGCACTTTTACAGGTAAGAATAAAATTATAAAACTAGTATTATTATTTTGCTTACTTTATTTAGATTATGGCGCGAAAGTTTCATCTTGCTGCCTTTAACCGACTTTAGCAGTCGCCATGTTTTTCTTTTCGATGTTGGTCGGGTAGTATGGGCCATGTGAGTGAAACATACTTTTTTTTACGAAAAAAATGCATAGGTTCAAGAAGAAGCCTTAAGAGTGACTTGTGGATGCCATAAAACCTGCAGTTGCAAAGGTGGCCTAGAGGTAAGGCAACTGCTTTGGGGCCGGAGGGCTCCAGATTCGAAACCAGATTCCACATTCCACCAAAACTCCGCGGCGTATGGGGACTGTTGCACGCACTGATGAAACGCCCTGCAGCGCGGAAGTTTGGAGAGGGGAAAAGGTGTGGCAGTTCAAGCATCGTCCTCGTCATCTGACCGCGGTTTTAGGTTAAAAGGTGCGTCCACAATAGCCCTCGTGTTGCTTCAAAATGGGGTGTTAACATAACGAAGCTAATTGCAAATGTTTTGGAAAATAAATTGTTAGAAAGGGCTGCATTCGACCATTACGGTGCACTTAGAAGTATATTGCAAAGAAAAATTAATTAAATAACTAATAAGATAACGATGGAAAGGTAAGAATTTCTTTCTACTATTGCAATTTCGATACAGAATCGAAATATATCCATTTGTAGGCAAAAAAAAATTATTCATTTTATTTTAAACCTCGTGTTTTTTTAGTGTGGCCCATACTACCAGACATACTTAAATTTTTGTAAATTATTGACTTAAAAAATTAGTTGTCATATGTAAGTTGCATAGCTTAGATAAATTTGTTTAATATAAAAGTGTTCAAAGAAAGGTTTTGAACAGTTATAGCTCATTCCAACTAAAAATATAAATTTTATATTAAATTCTCCTTAAGTGACCCATACTACCCGCTATTACCCTACTCTTTATTGTAGTAAATTAGTGGGTAATAACACAAATATTAAGTTTTATTGATGAGGAATAATTGGAAGACTGTGCCTGTTTCATTGCAACCAATCAGGTTTATCTATCAGGCTTTATCTTCATTAATTTCAAACTAAAGTTGTAACCATGTTCTATATTTATTTATAACATGGCTGAAAATCCAGTTTCGCAAAGATATGGGTTTGTAAGACATTAATATTTCGGACAAAGTGACAAAACTCTATTCTTTTTAACCAAAAATTGCACAGGTTATCGTTTATGAACTCATTCATGAGATTTCTGTTACATGAAATATCTAAAAGCTGATCTTTTTCTTGAACTGAAAAGTTATCTAGCATAGTATCCGAAACAGAAAATGGATCTCTTTTTCAACTTTTCTAAATTTTCAGTAAAGTAGGAATTAAAGTTAACAAGTCCTATGCAGTGTTTTTTTTCTTCTATATCTTCAATTAATTGCTCAGTCGGCGATAGATTATTTTTCTGGAGAGACTTCTAATGTTGGTAGGGAGGCAACTTTTTTTTTCTTTTCCCGTTCTTACGTATTCTCGTTTTTTTTCACAGCTGCATTATTTTGTTGTGTACAGTAAGACATGGAAAGAATATTGGATACCACCAAAAATAATTTAATGAACCATTAGTGGTACATGTACCGTAGGTTGAGAACCCCTGCTCTAGATATGGCGCAGCATAGTCAGTCTTCTTGGGCATTAAATCCTATTTTTCTGCCTGGCTAAAATATATTCTAATCTTAGAACTTTCTTATTCAGAAACGTGACAATAGCGAGAGAAAGCAGAAGACCGACTATTATTTTTTCTAGCAAAATTTACCTAATATACACAGATTACAAAAGGTGTCCTATTATGCATGTATACATTGGTAGAAATATTTGTGTGTAGAGATTTCCTTAGCAAATGAATTAGGATATGTACAGTCCGTCACAAAAGTATCCAAACACTGCTCGTTACTCGGGACCTAATTATCGCTCATTAAAACCAACCTTTTTTTTGTCGTCCCAGAAAATTGTCTTTAAAACTGTATATAATTTCGGTTTATGCAAGGAGTGATATTCATATTAACCCCTTAAGCATCTTTTTTTTTTTTTTTTTCTATCTAATGAGATGACCCCTCCAGTTTTGGAAAGGGGCTGTCGTTTCCATTCATCTAAGAAGGCATAGAATACTTGAGATGCTTATGGATTCCACGTAATTTGTGTCAAATTATAAAGCTAATGATTAAATTTTAATTTAAAAGCCTAAAAATGTGATAATTCGCACAAATGCGGTATTTAATTTGGAATACAAACATAAATTTTCAAGATTGAAAAAACTCGAATACATACAAAACTTCGTATTTTTAAAGACGTGGTTGATAAATTATGAGCAGTTGAAATTTAGGCCTCCTAATGTTAAATGAAGGGTGCTGTTTTTTGAACATATCTCTGAATATAATCAATCGATAACAATTGCTATACAACACAAATCAAAACTGTGCATTTTTCTTTAAAGTTAAAGTATTATTTTATAATTTTACTTGAATATTAAATTTTGATCTCAATATGTATTGAATAAAAGCGCATAAAAATTTGGACGTCAATGGAAAAAGTAACAACTGAAACATCGCTGATCAAATTTCTGCTAGTTCCGAAGATGTAGAGTAAAATTCAAAAGCTTTCAGAATGCAGCTCTTTTCAGTCTTTTTGGGAGTTGCCTCAACTTAACATATGGATTTAGTTGGGAGAAAAATATTGCTAAGATGTAAAAGAAAATAAAGTGGGACTTTGAATTAATTACATACTTTAGATTAATAATTAGGTATAAATATAACATTCTTTTAAAAATATTTCTAATGTAAAAACAGAGAAGAAAAGAAAGAAGTAAATTTAGGAAGTACATTCTATAAAATTAGCATTCAAAAGAACTTATTTTTATGCAAAGCATATAAGATAGGAGCTGACTGCAGAAAGTTTTGGGAAATCCTTGATTTATAGAACAATAAAGATAATTAAATTTTTTGAAATGTTGGTTCAACAAAGTACGAATCGTTGCAGCTCTAGAACTATGATTATGAACGAATTAAATAATGCATATATGAAAGGATTAAATACTGACTTTTTAAAGTTTGATGCAGTGTTATCAAAAATGAAATGGAAGTTTAAAGATGAATAAATCCTTTATTTGCGATTCCTCCTAGTAAAAGAGCAATTGAATGTAAATGCTACACCGAGAAGTGTTGCAAATAATTTAACCGTAGATAACTCAACTTAAATCAGTGTTACTCTGCAACCAATCATTCGACCTATAGACTACAAATTAAAAACAAGTACATATTTCTTTTATTTTATCTCATACAAATTAGCGTAACTTAAGGAAAGTATTATAATTTTTCATTTAAAAAATAGAAAAGTGGTGAAAATGAGCGTTTGCAATCTTGGCAGATGCTTCAAGTGTGTTCTCCACAATTAGCCTTGTTAAATTGCACACGTATTTCGTTATTCTGCGTTTCTTTAGATGGACATAAAGTACAAATTCTACGTTTGTTTGCCTTTAGTTGCGTCTTCAACTTTTGCACTTTATACAAACTTATGCACGTAATAAATACACATCCGACTGCTGTTAGACAACGATTGCAGCAAATCTTGATAAGTAAGAAGTATACAGCTGGTGCTCATCACATTTGGATAACTCATTTGACTAGTTATGATAGGCACTGCGAGTGAGCACAAGGGGAACATCTGGAATTCGCAAAATTGGCAGGGGTCGGTAATCTATTAGACGAACTTTCAGATATCTAAAGTTAAGAGTTACCAATCAGATGCATCAATTTGATGTGCAAATACAAGACTTACTCTAGGTTGCAAGCAAGTCCGACTTTTACGATTGTATGATGTATGATTTGTTTTGCATAGACAACACCTGCGTGGAATGTTAGATCAATGTGGTTAGATTAGTGTTTTGTTTTAAAATAGATGAAGGCTAATTTTTTGAGATGGATTCGTAAAGTTGAACAGTGATCAGATGACGAGAATGACACCTGATCGGGACTTCCTAAGTTTAGAAGCTAATGCATTTATTAATAAATTCTCACACTAGAACCTTTTAGGAATCGAACGTATCAGGTTTATTCAATTGAAGACACTTTCAGACCTATAAAAATTTAACGCCAGAATTAACCCTCCGACAGCATTTTTTAAAAATCACTATTTAGATGCAAAATTTGCAACCGTGTTCAAATACCGTTGAGCCAAGCAAGCTATTTATATCCAAAGCTTTATTAGTATAATATGATCCAATGGTACAAAAGTACTCAGTCAACATATTAGCCTGTGCACAGGATGCAGCAGAAAATATACTTGCTTCAATTTAGTTTAGTTATATTAATGTCCCATTTTTAAGCAACATGAGGGCTATTTTGGGACAGACCTCGTAATTTTGAACCATGGTCAGATGACGAGGACGACACCCGAGCTGGCATCCCCCTCCAAACTTCCGCACCACACCAGCGGGAGAAAGTTTGACACCCTACTTATGATTTTTAACATGCAACAGGGCCCAATACACGACGGATCTTCAGTGAAATCTGGTACCTCTGTCTCCGACACCTTACCACCGCGTCCTTGCACTTGCTTCCAATTTGTGGGATATGCAGTCAGAGGGTTAATGTAATTTGTAAAGAAAAATACATGAAGATTTGACATTATATATATGTATATATTGCTACATATTTCGATCATCTTGCTTGAAAAGTGTGTGGGGAAGACGAGATATTCTTTAAGTTATCAATCTTCCGAAATTTCCACATTTTGTTCCTATATGATTTTCGAACTTCAGTAATTCTTATATGAAAACTTCACTTGGTATTTATAATCCAGTTATTACAATAAATAAATGCTTCTGAATTAGATTTGACCATTACAATTCAAAAAAAATCTGCAAAACTGTATACAACACTATTTTAGATTAGTAACAGACTACAAGATTTCACTAAAGAGTATTTTTATAAGGAAAATTTTTTTCTCAAACTTCCATATTCCCAAAGCAGCAAACATACTTCGGGCTGTTAGCAAATATCTTTTTCAAGATTTGGCATTTAATAAAATCAAAAACTACAAATAGAAATATTTAGTGTTAATTTGTATGATATTCTAAAATATCTTGTTTACCTGAATACTTAGAAGCAAAGAAACTGAAGATTTTCTATGAGGGTTGTTTAAAATTCATAGGAATCCAATATGCTAACATGAGCGAACTTTTAATAAAAATAATTCAATTGCATAATTGAAACACTATTAATATTATAATTAAATAACGTATGGCCTCGTAATTCTAAATGTGTTCCTAAGAGAATTCTAAATATACTTGTATTAATCTTAAAATGTTCAAATTTCAATTTCGAAAAATGACTACATATACTCCGATGTTTCCTGCACTATAAATTGAAGGAAAGTTACTTTTCAATATGTAGTTATAATTCAAGTCTTGTTAAGAAGGCATGCAATTAATTGAAAAATGGCATAAACACAGTAATATTTTGACTCCATGGGGCCTGGGGCATCTACACCCCCCTCCATTGCTACACCACTAGCCGAAGTGTAATAATTCAGGGGAAAAATTTTTTCACAGCATTGATTATGAATGAATATTTCTGTAGATACAAATTTCAGGAATGTACTGAAGCAGATTGCATACAAACTTGTCAATCTAAGATAAAAGTCTACAGTAAGGAATGGGGAATTTAATATACATTTAATAATAATAATTAAATTATTATTATTAAATATATATTAAATTATACACAGTATTATATAATTTATTATACACAGGCTCGGAAATCTTTCTGCACAATAAAATTTTCCTAGGCCACATCTTCAATTTATATGATAGAACACAATTAATGAGGATTAAAGATCAATACCTTGGTTATTTTCTGTTTGATAAACTTCTACATAAAAACTCTTATTAAAAAATCATTTACTTATAAATTGAGATGGACAGTACATCAGCAATTCAGTTTAAAAACATCAAGAGGTATTATGGTCTATTACATGTTTCTAGATATTAGCAAATAAACATTTGATGGCAAAAATGAAATCACAGTAAAGGGGGAATTTTTAAAAAAAATGAACATTAGATGTGCTTATACACATTTGGAAACAAATATTATGATAGAAGATGTTGGCAAACTGTTAAGACTAAGATTTTTGTAAACATTACATTTATTGAGAATTTTCCACTGTTTTTGTGATTTTGTATGACTGCTAGTGATTTCAAAGTTAGTTCTCTGTAACACTTCAAATTTTTACAGCTTAATGTGCGATGTTTATGACAAGTCAGCTTAGAAAAGTACTAAATTCCAGTTCAATTTTCAACCTTCTATAATTGATAGCAAAGCACATACCAAACTTCAAATTTGACACAGAATTGATTTGAAGCAAACAGTATACTATTGTTTCAATTAAAAAAAAAGACTGCAAATGTCAAAATGCACGACCATAAATTTGTTGGAAATAATGCAATGCTAGAATTTTTTCTGTAGTAAATTCCAAGATGCAACAAATTAAACTTAATACCTGTAACAGCATATGCTCGAACAGAACATTTTCTATTACTATTTATACTTCAGTATTTCATGAACAAATGTTATCACATATTATCCAGGATTCCATTTGATTTAACAGCATCAGAATTCATATTCAATTGAAATACACAATAAGAGAACACACACACACACAAATTAAACACTTTGTTGACAAAAATAAGTAAAGGATTAAGTTTTAAAAGTACAAATTATTCTAAAACAAAGCAATTTCTTTTTTTCTAGATATGATGGAACAATAAGGAGGAGGTTAATACAGCTACAAGTAGAGGATACTGAAAAGGGAAAGAGGTAAAAAAGATTTGTTTAAAAAGAACTCCTGCAAGTTTTATCAAATATGTAAAAGAAAATAAGGCAGGTATTTTTTCTAACAAATCTTCTTCAGCCACATTAACTTTTGATTTTAAAGCAAATGCTAAAATTGGTTAGTTTAAAAATTTTAGAATTTCAAGATTTTTTTTTATCATCCATACTTTTCCCTACTGTGATTTGCGACATAAAATACGCTGCAAATTTAAAAGCTTGTTGATTGAATAAGTATTATATGAAATGAATATATTTGATGCAAGTAATACAAAAAAATTAAATTTCGGTACCAGTTTCTAAGTGTAAAAGAAAATTAAGCAATTCTTTAAATTATAATTCTTTCTTAAGCAGTTCTTTTCAATTATAATTACTTATTATAAGTGTATCTTAACATTCAATGTTCTATAAAAACTTCTTATACTTTTTATAGATATTTGCTTTATACACTAATTATCAGTCATGAATAAGAAAGGAAAGAATTAAATCATTCAACAATTATTTCATTAAATATCAATTTTATGATAGGAGTTTATTTATTACTTTGGGAAGAAAGTTGTAATTTAACCAAAAAATGTGTGGTGCATTGAAAGATTAAAGAAAATAAACAAAAATAATGATAAATAAAATTTTATTTCAAAATATACAAAAATAAAAAATCATAATTCAACTTGCACTGAAAAATTATTACTAAAAGATAAACCAACTTCCATAATTCTGAAAAGAGAAAAATTAAAATGAAACCACAAATGAATAAAATAAAAGGAAAACATATACACGGTCTTTGAATAAATGCTAATAATAATATTCATGCATAGTCTTTAAAAAAATATAAGCAGAAATCAAATAAAAATACTATTATCTGCTTTGGAGTTGAAGTAACTTCTTGATTCAATGAGAAATGGTACAATCCATATTTTCATTTAAGGTATTGTTTCTGCTGAAATTTCAAAAGCATATATTAAACTATATATCACGAAGCAAGATACTATAAAAAACAGTATATAATTTTTTTTTTGTACCAATTATTTTCATTGAAAGCCATTTAAAAATAGGACAAGTATTCGGGGGTTAATTAAACCTAGTCAGTCAGTTTGAGCTGTTAAGGCTATTAAGGATTTTCTCAATTTAAAAACATTGAGAAAAATAATAATTGAGCTAGTACTTGAATTGACAATGACAGGGTTCCCACTCTTATTGAAGAAAAAAATTCAAGGACTTTCAAGGACTTTTTAAAAAAATTTCGTGCTTCGTTCAGTTACGTATGCTAGATCTCACTGAAATTTTATACATATTAACAATCCATACGAATAGTCTTTTAATTAAATTATCTTTTATCGTTACAATTTCAGATTCAAAATGAAGTTAGAAGTCAAGAGGAAGCAATTTTAGCTCTTATATATCAAGTTTGATAATTTAATAAATTAAGAATAAGGTTTAAAAGTAATTATAATAATATGTTTGAAAGGTTTTAAAATAATTTTGAAATTTATTTATTCCTCTTTCAATGTATATAGAGAGCCATTTACATAATTAGAGTATTGATTGAAAATCAAATACAAGATTCACAACAAAAAATCGTGCATATTTTTTACGATGAGAATAACACTCAATTTTTTCATAGATAATCCATGTGAGAGCTGCTTTATAGTTAACTTCATTAGCTGAATCCTGCCCGCCTTTTTATATACAGTAAAACAAATGACTATGTAACATTATTATTCAAACGAACATTTTTTTGAATACTTTTTCAGACATATCATTCAATACTGATTAATATAGTGTTATTGTATTACCAATATGCCATCTGGCGACCGTAAGAAAAACTTCACCTCAAAAATAAGATTCAACGTTGATTAATATAGTGTTACGTGCATTTTCATCTCTTATCTCGAACGTAAGAACAACTTCACCTTAAATATTGATCATACTGATTAATGTAAAATTCAAATATCATGTGCATTGTGTAGTATAGTATGATATATTCAAGTCTTAAAGAATAATTGTTCAGTTTGTTTTTTGGTAATGAAACCTCAATCAGTGATATCCTGAGTTAAAATGAAGATTTTTATAAATAACCATTGTTTTATATTATTTGTGAGAATTTACAGTATTTCGGAAATACTGATACATACAATACAATACTTTATTACAGTATTCGGTGTTCCTCAGTTCATAATATTATATATTTGTGCAAATATTATATAATATTACTGTGCTACCTGTTATGCCGAATCTAACACATCGAGACTCACTCGACTCGAGCCAAAGTGTTCAAAAGATAGACACAGCGTCATTTTTAAATACCAACCAAACTATCCAGTCAGGGGTCGGCAACCTGCGCTCTTTTTGATGTAAAGGTCGTTCTCAGTTCCTGAAAATTATTAATTTATCTAAAAATCCTTAAAAAATGAAAAATATATTTTTAAGTACCTAATTTCAATACTTCTATTTTCATAATCGTTATACAAATCGCTACGCTTAACATGATAGTAATGAGATAAATTTGAATTATTCTTGTTCTTAGAGATAGACTCAGGGACCATTTTATCTTTTCAGCCAATTGCATTCCATTTCCGTCTCACCCAAACAACCGTCAAGAGTCTGAACGTGTTGTCAGTCGATCATCCTCGGATAGCGCGGTCGACGTTACGTTGCATGTATGTTAATTTAATCAGCTTGCGGTTTTGCGTGTCTATTCGCTTGTTGTTTCAAGAAGAATACGATTTAGAAGCGAATTATCTCTCAAAGTATGTACGCGTATAATATAATAAAATCTGTAACAGAATTGATTACATATCTGATGATCGTGTTAACGAAGTAATAATAAATTAAAAAATCGTTTGCCGTTTTAGATAGCTAAACAAAATTTAAAAAAATCATTTTTCAGCTCCGCCGCCACATGGTATCTGAAAAAAGAAAGAAGAACTGAAGAAAACCGAGAATTCAATCAGGATTGGACGGAGTCGTTGTCCTTATGATACAGCAAAAGAGACCTTCCGACTTTGCATTTACGTTACAACTCGCACACAATAGAAGTCAAATTTGGAGAACCTTACTACAAAGAATACCATATTTGTGGTAAATAATATCAATCGGTGACGCACAAAAAAAAAGCTGTTGAAGAGCTAAAAAAAAAAACAGTCAATTTTCATACTAAACTGGGCCCAATCTTCCAATAATGTAAATCTGGTAAGCTTTGCGTATTATTAGAAATTCAAAAGAGGAAAACCATTCACAGATGGTAGGTAATCAAAGATTGTTTATACGTGCATCTGAAGAACTGTTTTCGTGATTTTAAAAAGCAGAAATCACGAAAAAAATCAAAGATTTGCCATTATTTGCTAAACAAGAATAGAACTGCTAAAACGTCTTCAAATAACACACATATGCAAGTGGAAGACATTCACGGCTCTGCATATCACTTGCTATAGATGAGTCTTGCGACATAAAAGACA
The DNA here is from genome assembly GCA_013235015.1 of Araneus ventricosus. Classification (NCBI taxonomy): domain Eukaryota; kingdom Metazoa; phylum Arthropoda; class Arachnida; order Araneae; family Araneidae; genus Araneus; species Araneus ventricosus. The sequence goes on from BGPR01000371.1 coordinate 581,200, forward strand.
CGGCATAAAGTTACCCTTTTCGTCGGTATATATCGTCAGGTCCAAAGAAGAACTGCTAGGTTGCTACCGCTCTCAGGGCAAACTCGCAGAGAAGATATACAAATGCTGTGCAAAAATGCTTGGAAGACAATGGAATCGATATAAATAAAATCGTTTCTCAGCGACTGATTGGGCAGAAGTATGACAGAGATACATAGAGGGTAACATCAATTCTTCAGAAAAAAAATAAACTAGGAAATTCTAACGTTTCGGCATAATTCATCTAGAACGTTTTGTGCCCAAACATTTCTGCCAAAGTAGTTGAGGACATGAACGTAATTAAGATTATTGGTATTAAGGCATCTGGCAAAAGCAATCTACCATCGCCAGTTCTAAGAGATTTCCTTGAAGAAACAGATAGCCAGTTTTCTGACCTACTTCTGCTCAAAGTGCGATACTCCCAGAGAGTAAGTATTGCACGTTTTCTTTGTAGCTGGAGTGAAATAAAAACATTCCTCAATGAAAAGCATTAACCATCATCCAGGTGGAGGAGAGGAATGGCTGCAAAAATGCAACTTAAGGGTAGATACAAAATGAAACTTAGTGAACTAAATTTAAAACTGCAAGGAAGGAGAAGTCAGAGCCTACACCTTGCTTGAAGAATGGTTGTTTCATAACTAATTACTTCTTTTTGTTGAAGTATGAGGATGAAATTACTTCATTTAAAATCGAAGCAATATCATAATGAGACCAATGCAACAATTGAAGCAATTACTTCACATAGCTTTAAAAATATGAAGGATGGATTCTCTGGAGATTCAGCAATTCAAAACAGACAAAAGTACTCTGCGTTCATAGTAAATCCTCTCAACAATAAAGTAAGATCACTTGAGCCTTGGGTTGATGCTGGATCTTCAAATGGAATTGCTGGTTGAAAACCAAAGACTTTTGGTGGCAAGTTCACAGAACTCAAGAACAAATTGGAAAGTTGGAGGTCACAATGCATGCACATCGCGCACACAAGTGGACAGCTCTAAAAGAAATTCCAGAGTTGAGGCCCTCATTTTCGCGCATGGAATAGTCTTCCAGAATGCTATAGGTGAAGAAGTTGGCATATGGAGTGCTTGACGATCTTCAGTGGTATATTCTGTGCCAGCAAGCGTTCTCTTATGAATATAATAAAAAGTACGGTTAAGTCAACTAACAAATAAAAAATCTAGAGACTGCTGAAACTTAATCAACAGTTTATATAAGCCAGATTTAATCAAACTTTCAAAAGAAATCCAAACCAATGCTCCCATTGATGTAACTATCTATATTTGTTTTTTCATATGAATAAATATTATTCCGTATTTAAACCGTTTATTTTAAATCAAATCAGAATATATAAGCAAATACTATAATTGAAGCGAAAATTATTAGTGGCTCTTTAAAACTGGGAAATTTGAGAAATTGTAACTTTTGCTCTTCGTTTCCATTAGTTTGCCGACCCTGCTTAATCATAAAATTTGACTTTTCCTTTAAAATGTTCATGAACTCGCATCCCTTTAGATAAATTGGCGTGATTTCCTGGAGTCTGTTTTTCTTTGTCACATCAGTTTACAACAGGTAAAAAAAACAATTTGTGTCCGATTCCAAGATCAGAGTTTACAACAAGTAGAAAAAAACAATTTGTATCGATTTCAAAGCTTTCTGCAATAATTTATCCATAATTATGGATAAGCGGTATAAATGTCCATTAATAATCACTTATGTTGTGAAATTAAAATATTTCTAAAAAATCTGTAAGCTAATTTTAAGATAACAAACCCCAATAATGTAACGTTATTCTTCAGAATAACTACAATATATATAGGCACATTAAGGAACTCTATGAGAGAGACCTCTACTAAGCGACTACACATCACTCACGACCAATATTTAAAGAATTTACCTTATCCTATATGTCTTAATGTTAAAAGTCCTCTAGGAGACAGACAATCCTCTATAAGCAACCGTTCCCTTGTCGAAAATTTTCTTGCCTTTTCCCACAAAAAAATCACATTCAAACCGGTCTCTCTGACCTTGACGTATTGTTTGGTCTGAACTGGACAACAGGTAAAGGAGGGACTATAAAGTGAAAAGTCAGGTTGCTGATAATCTCTCATTGTTACTCGCGTTTGTGGTGTGTGAGGGTATAGAGGAGGAATGACATACAGAATCAGTTGCAATTCTTATATAGGCTAGAGCTTTAAACATGTCTAAAGAGATAAGGCAACGTTGGACAGAACACTGATGATCGACTCACACGAAAAGGAAATTCGGAGAGGAGTTGGCGGATATTTTTGGTTGGGGAAAACCGAAATCAATAAAATTTTGAAGATAAAATTACGGTTCGTAAAGAACGAAAACTTCAAGTTTCAGGGTGTAAGAGATCAGATGGAAAATTTCCAGAAATCAACGAACCTTAATAAGAATGGTTCGAATGAGAACTCGGGCGAAGAATATCCGAATAATTGGAGCTTTAAAAAAAAAATTAGCAAAAAAACAATGGAGAATGGACGTTCTCGGAACAAAGAACTTTGTTGGTGCAACGGTTGGATCAACAATTTCGAGTTCAGATAACGTCGTGTTTCTGTGCATTATGCGAGGGAAGCTGCGATGTCGATGAAAAATTTAATAGAAGACGTAACAACAAAACTACCATTACTTTTAAGCTGGGTACGCTGACAAAGACATTTTTAACATGGAGGAGACGGGACTTTTTTTCTTGCCTTCCAAAACATGATGGTGAAGTCAGCAGACTCCAAAGGTGGCAAGCAATCAAAGAGAGAATGCGATATCGCTTTTGTGCTAGTGGAGGGAGAAAAATTAAAGCCACTGATGATGTGGAAGTCAAAACAAGATCTTTAAGGGAAAGGACATTTACAACGAATTCACTGGAAGTCAAACAGAAAAGTCAGATGACAGCTGCGATCTCGAAGAGTGACACAGTTTCGATAAACAGATGGACAAGAAAGGAAGAAACGTTCTTTGCTGTGAACAACGCAATATCCATAAATACTAACTGTTTTAAAACGATGTGAGCAGTATTTTTACCCCTAACATGACCTCCACCTTCAGCCTTTGGAACATATCAATCAAATGGTTTAAGCTAAATACCGACGATACGTCAAGTCGATCATCACTTTGAATGGATGACGTGCGAAGCGTCAAATTAGTAAAAAAAAGAATAACCGTACCGACGCCGTGGAAGATTCTTTAAAACAAATAGATTTTGTCTGGACAAATTAAGATGATGAAGGATTCTATATAAATGCTCTTTTCTCAGATATAAAAAATAAACTAGAAAGAGAAATACTGTCATAAAAAAACAATCGAATTCCTTCATATATTTAAGAAAGTTTAAATTTTAAAAAAATCAGTATGCAGTAGTGATTTTATTATCGATTCAATAAATAGCATAAATAATTGTTTTCCGTGTTTTTATTTTATAAAATTTGTAAATTTATATACTATTTTGGGTAAATTCTTTTGGCAATCAATGTTAGACACTTCTTTGAGCGACCACCTCTTAACGATCTTTTATTCATTGGAACGGAGGGTGGTCGCTCAGGAGATTATATAATTATATATATATATATATATATATATATATATATATATATAAATAGAAAACAGTAAAAAAAAGACGCATCCTACGTTAGCGTTCTAATATTTTTTGATTGTTCTCTTTTCCCATAATGGTTTTGTATATTTTTCTTTTGTTAATATATAATATATAACTCAAGCAGAAAACGTTGAATGTTACTCAGTACCACAAAGATATTGTACGATATTGAACAATATTCTCAATATTGACAATACTATATAATATTATAAATATCAAAGAATATTGTGCAATATCGTGCAATATATTTGTGCTACTTAGGTATGACAGCTAATTCTTAGCGTACTGACATTTAAAAGCTCCCCAGAAAAAACAACCTTGTTGAGAAACTGTGGAAAGAAGTAATATTGTCTATCGTTCTTGAAACATATGTATATCATTCTTGAATACTCGAAAGAATAAATATAATAAACAGAATCTCGAGCAGTATTCTTGGGGTCTATTCTGGTACCCCGTTGAGTTGGGATTGGTTGGGTTCCCTTCAGTGAACCCAACCCAAATCTAAATTCAGCCTATGTTATATCATCGTCAATGAGATTCAGTCTAAAATTTTATGGCCGCATTTGTATTGCTCATATTTTTAGAAATCGCTTGATTGCTGGCTAATCTATTAAAGCTATGGAACTACCTGTAATTATCTCAAAGCAGGGCTGGATTAAGCCCTGTCGGTTCCTTAGGTATTGCAAGTTTCGGCCCCTCTTTTCCTCCCCAACTTCGCAAGCCAGATATTTTTTATTGATTTTAATTTAATCTTAACATAAGCAGTATTTAAGTTTAAAAAAAGATTACAACTAACTGAAATAAAAAAAAATTAATTGCGGGTCACCTGGAAGAGAGTTGGATTCAATATCTCGAGTATAAAAAATTCTAAACCTGAAAGCTATTTTAAAGAAAATAGTAAAAGCATTACACTTTTTTTTGACACACTCTAAATACTCTGGTGCAAAGTTT
>BGPR01000371.1:589917-610209 GCA_013235015.1 Araneus ventricosus
TAAGGACCATAGTACATATTGTAGAAATTGTACATAGCTGAATTTTTCACTTGAAGAAAATTGTAAAGCGTGTCAATAACTTGATATTTAGTTGTTCTGATTTTACAGGAATCAAACTACAAATTAAAATAATATAAAAATAATAATAATAAAAATAAGTTTAAAAAAATTTCAAAAAAAACGACCAGATTTTTAAAATATTTGATTCAATAGAGACAAGAGACAGTGTAGAAGCAATCATGAATAACAATAGAATCTTAACTGAAAACTTGAAATATATTGAGATAAAATCAAAATGTATCTAATTTATCGAATATCAAAATCAATCCTCAATTAAACATAAAGAAATTCACAATAACTATTTTAGCTTCTTGGACCAGATCTTTTATAAATCTTTATATTATATATGCTTTTAAGATCAATAACTGCAGTTTAGAAATTAAATCACAATGTAACAATGATTCAAACAGAATAAAACTAAAATTCAAACCAAAATTAATTTTTTTTGATCTTCTAAAGAGACAGAATCAAAGTAGCTATCAATACATGATTAAAATTTTAAACAGTTGAAATAGATAAAAATAAGTCACTGATATTTAACCCACCTAGATATAAGTTTCAAGTCTAAGCAGAAATTAACTCTCCATACTGGAAGGTCCATGCGATTGCAACCAACCTATGGTTGAGCGATCCCACTCTGTAAAAATTTCCCACCTTGGGGAAAGGGATATTTCCTAGAACGTTAGGAAAGTTACTGTAATCCTCAAACTGAGCCATTAGCATTTCAACCCCAACAATTTCTTTTCAAAAAACCCTCAAGATTGTCAGCCCTCATTTGTGGTTTTGAGAGCAGGGTGCTCAGAGAACTATTTTACTCTGCAGAGGGTGATAAGCGGAGAGGAGAAACATGAGTGCATTCCCAGAGTATTTACGGTGACCTTCATATTTCACGTTGAGGAGAAAATGGGAGGAGATTATCGTGTAAAGCTAAAAATTCAAAGGTTTTCAAGGACCTAATTTCATCAAAAAAATTTCAAGTTCTTTCAGGACGTGAACCCTGAATGATCAGATATATATATATATATATATATATATATATATGCAAGACTTTATTACCGATTTAAAATACACCTGACCAGATAAAATAGTAGAAAAATCAATCCCCCAATTAATCCAAAGAGTAACAATGGACAACTATGAAAGGGTTGCAAGATAAAAAGGATCAATTTTAACTTAATTGTTATATTAAATTATCATCAGCAATCAAGGAAAAATTATATCAAAAATTTATTTCGATGAACTTTGATGAAGAATAGTTTCTAACGAGTATTTAATCTAACTGCATTAGTACCTAAGTAAATTAACTGATTTGATATCTCTTACACAAGAGTAAGTTTAATCAGGTGAAAAGTACACAAAATGTGCAAATATTTTTATTATGTTCATATTTCATCCACTACATTTTAAGCTCTAAATTAAACAGATAAAATATCACTCCCTCTAAAACAGAGGCAATCTGGATTATAAGCACCTCCTTAGGTATTTTTTCATTTTTTTCAGTTTCAATGATTTTAAATTTGCCTTTTATCAAAAGTTTTAAAGGCAATTTATAATTATTTAATACAAATTAAGATATAAATATCAAGAAGAAAAATAAGATTGTTAAAAAAAAAAGACAAACTTTCCAAGTCACAATTTTGATTAAATTTATAAAAAATAGAAATCCAAAATAAAAGAAAAGATTAGTACGAGTACTCTCAAATGCAGTCTTTAAAAGAACCAAGCATATTATCTCTTATTTCAAACAACACATTTTATTTGTTATAATACAATTGCTTAAAAGTCCCTTTCACTACAGGTGCAGTTATACTCGACATCTGGGACTACATCTCCATATGACATTTATCACTGTATGTATTCATCTTCAACAACTATCTTTTCTTTTAAAATTACCTTTATACTGAAGAACACCTCTTATCTACAAGGACCGTCATTTAGCCCACTCTGCATCCCACATGTTACCTGACTACTTTATGAAAACAGAAAAGTAAGCATGGTGAAAGATACTTTAGGCTAGTTAATTTCTTTTAATACTTTAAACAACTATACCTGGAAGTTATGTAAATAAAAGAATCAATTGATGTAACAAACTGATAAAGAATAGAAAGATTAAATGTTAATAACAAAGAAAATCAGAAAGTTGGGTTATAGGATATCGCAGAAAATTCCAATGAAATCTTAAGAATCATTTTTAAATATTTATTTTCAAATAACTCTGCTTATTAGTTACAAATATGTAGAAAGACAAATTATTATTCAGTTACATTAAATGATGTCATACATTTTCAGATTTGGGAGAATTTATCCAAATAAATTGTTTACTATTGGCCTCTGAATTTCTAAGGAATTTACAAGTGAAACTTGGATGAAATCCAATTCTTATTCAATTCTAACAAAAGGAATAGTAAGCTTAAGTCTATAAAATGATGTCTATTTTCACCCATCAATAGAATGTTATTACGTTATAACGATTTGGAAAAAGTAACATGAGAAAAAAAATACAGATTTTAATGAAAAGTGTTATCCCTCATTAATATTTCATGGGATAAATCTAAGATATCATATATATAATACTGCATGCATTCTGAAACCCCAGAACACTTGGAATAATAAAAGGATAAAACTAACTCCATTATAACAGAAGCATGCACAGAAGGTTTGCGCTAACTAAATTTCAAAATAAAATTCTATTATTTATAAGTTTTAAGATACATTCTAAAATGTGACATGAAAAGTATTAAAAAGCATTAGCACTGTATTTAAGAAATTATTAAAAGCGAGAACTACCGCTACATATGAACAAGAAAAATAAATAAAACTTTCATAAAACAAACTTTGATATTTTTTGAATAAATTAAGTTCTCACCAGTACGTACTACATCAAAAAACAGTTCTGCATTTTAGGCCTGGAGCAGCAACAGGACTTGAATTTTTCTCGTATTTACAATCTAATTCTTTCCACGCCTCTTCAAACCGCACTTGAAAGGTGTTCGGCAACCATCTTCTATGCCGTTTTAGTTTTTGATAATTATCATTTCATTCATTCACATCACCTGGAAAACTGTAGTTGACATCCATGACACCTTTCATCCTTACGGATCGAACCAATAAAATGAGCACAAATGACGTCATATTTTGTATAATCTGATTTGCACTAATGCTCGCTATGATTCTGAAGGCTACTTGGTAGTAGGATCACAACTTTGTGACAGAAGTTAAAATGGTTTTAGGGGAGGTAAAAGTTTTACCACAAACAATACCTGAATTAGTTCTGAGAATTTTCTGACTTGCCTTTTAAGAAAAGATTTATAATTGCCTTTTAGAAAGAAATTAGAATGGAAACTTATTTGAACAACACGATGTCAGGAATCCACGTAAATTCATAGTGGTGTAAGGGCTCTATTCTTGTACCCCGGTTGGGTGGAACGTCACTTTTCCGCTTGTTAACGCGGAAAAGAGTGACGTCTCTAACTTCCAGAAATCGCTTAATCGTTGATATAATTCCTATGGACTAGTTTTCCGGATTGTTTATTTACATTAAAACCTTGACTTTATCTGCTTATATGTTGGACTTCCGGTTTGAAGATTCTATTGACTTAGCATTACACCGCAATTACGTTGTACAAGCACTTAAAGAAAAAATAACAAAGCAGAAAACTCGTCCATATGTAACAGTGCGATGTCAGTTAATAAGATATACTTTATGGACGAGTTTTCAGCTTTCTTTGCTTACAATTCTGTGTCTGTTCTATGTAATTCCGGTGTAATGCTAAGTCAGGTCTCAAACCGGAAACTTACTAAGATAAGAATCAATGAGTACCAGAATAGACGATGTTTTAATATGAAGCAAACCAGAAAATCTCGTCCATTATCAAATGACGACCAAGATGGCATAGTAGGAAAAGGAGCTGATTGCAGGAATATATTTCCGCAAACTAAATGTTCAAAGTATGAGCATGATAACCAGGTTTATAATTAAATTTATCATTTTGTGTATATTCAGAAGGCTCTACAGCTTTCTCTGTCCAAACAAAGAAAATTTTCTGGCAGTTAGCCAACTGAAAAAAATATCACACTGATCTGCAAACATGAAAAAAGTTCTACAAACAATGCCCTGAAATTTTAACGATTCTTGATGTTAATTTGAATAAATTTGATTAGACGATCCTGGTAAATCAAATGTAAACACAAAATTAAATTGTGCTGAAAATACCGTAAATAAATAAATAAATAAAATAAAAAATCCTCGAGCCCTCCCCTCCCCCCAAAATAGTTGAAGGGCTCTTAGGCAGCTGCCTAACTTGCCTATTTGATAATCAGAATCTGTCTCAAAAATGTATCTTTCCCTTTTTCATAATACTTACAAACTTTTTCATAGCGAGATTACGATGACCTGTTACAAATAAAATAATTTGCCAATCATATCCAATTATCGCAATTTGGATGGTAAAATCGTTTATAATTCTACAGAGCCTCAGCAAGTGTCTTTGTGGAGGAAATAGAAAATTGAGTTGCAAAAGATCAGAAAGGCAGCTTATAGGATGTTAAGTCGCTTTGCGTACACGACAAAATATGATGTGTATAGAGCGGAAGGTGACGTTCCCCCTCCATTGCCCAACAAAAGTGTCAAATCTTCTGATTCCTGGAAAACATATAGGCTTAAGGAATCGTCCCTGAACCCTCTTTTTGATTTTCTGTCAGCTTTCAAATTGTTTTTCTTCACTTTATTTTTTAAGCATTTTACCAGTAGTTCGAAAACAACACTTATGGCTAAATGCACATAAGTTAATTTTGTTTTTATTTTGTTTAAGATCGAAAATAAAAAATCTTCTTAGAGGAGGAACCCCTCCCAAAAGAATGCATCTTCAGATGCATTTTCTTTCAGATATTTGTCCTATAGTTACCTGGAAGGGGGAATGTACGAGCAGAAAATAACATTGCCTTGTTCTCAGCTGTATACTTCCTTTTAATTAATGTAATTAAATGGTCATTAAATTCATTTTAAATGCAGAACAATTAAAATCTAGTATTGAATGTCTAAGTCATAACATGAAAAGCACTTTTTTGAATATGTGAATTTCAACCCCTGAAAAACGTCTTTTGAATTACTGTTTGCTTCTGGAGTGACGAGCAGACACTGATAGCTAATTCTTAGCCTTTAAGCGTGAGCATGTTGTTGTTTCGGTAGAAAAAATGGAAATAAGAGATAGAGATTCGAGAGTGAGAGAAAATGGAAATATAAAGAAAAATTGAATCAAAATTTTAAACAATAGTCTTTTACTTTACACCATGATTTTTAAGCCAATCTGTTGAATAATGTATTGTTTCTGAGCTTAATTTTCCTTTGTGTAGCACACCTGTCTTTTGTGAATCTTCATCACTCAGTATTAACGAATTTTCTGTTTTGTTTATTCATCCTTAGATATGCCATCTTCTCTTCTATTTTTTTATGCACATGAAGAAGAGCGATAGCTTATGTTTCTTTCCAGAAGTTGTGTGAGACCGCTCTGACCCTGTAAGGTCTCAGCTTCGAGGTCGAAGGGTTCTAGATTCGAAACCCGAATCCCCCAAATATCTGACTTGTATGTGGGCATGGAGCGTGTTGAGGGCCAAACGACCTCTCGCTGGTGTGGCGTTGAATGTTCGGAGAGGGAGGGTCGAGGTTGGCGACTCGTGCTTCGTCCTCGTCATTTGACCATGATTCGAAATATCGAAGTCCAAATGTAGCTCTCGTGTTTCTTGAAAACAAGACTTTATTATTTCAAACACCCTTTTAAACTATTTCAGGATTCTGTAAGCTACTTTGCTGAATAGTTTTTCAAAATTTATAATAGTTTGCATACTTCTAATTATTATGTGTGCCGATCATTTCCCATTTTGATAAATGGAGCCTTCTCAAAATCTAGCTGAAAATTGGTCTACAATAATATTTTAATTTGAATCTATAAGATTTTAACAGAACTTACAGGGTTTAATTTCATTTGTATCTAAAGTTTATATTTTCAGCAAAGAGGCATTTGAGTTGTTTGCAAAATATAGACGAACAGTTTAAAAGAAAACAGTGTTTATGTATATCAAATGAAATTGAAATGTTTAGGAATTTTATGGAATGGTTTACTCATTACTAAATGTGAACATACCGGAGCATGGACAAACCTGGTGCGCTTGGGTCATAAAACCCAAACTTCGTATAGCATACACATGTTTAAAGTAGCAAGTTTACACATAATCTTCAACTGGAAACTTAAAGCTCAAATTGTCAAAGGGAAAACAGTTTAGCCTCAGAACCCCCCATCCCCCACCCTCTTTTTTTCTCAGGACGAACTGGAGTTCAAAATTCCCATCTGTGGTTGAATAGTCTCCTGAATTATCTCTAAATCTCCTGGGACTTTCTTTCTAATTTTTCTAGGTCTTTTAAGTTGGATTCACAAAATCAGAAACCATTTTATATACTCATTTTTAAAAACTCGTCTGGAGTTAATTAATTCATTCTCGGCTCAATCTTGGCCTGAAGTGTCTAATAGACTGTCCCGAGTAATCCTACAAATTTCTGCAAAAGACATACTACGAACCCAGAAGAATTTAGTCTTACTCGGATTTTGGGTAAAATTAATTATATCTAAAAGTTGTGAATCTTTGACAGTCTTTAATTTGGCTTCCAATAGGTTGAATTTATTTAATGCCTGAGCTTCAAAAAAACTTAGTTGAATTTGCAAAAGATCTATCTTCATATGTAAAAATTTTACTTTATCTTGTAAAAGGTGATTAAAGTATAATATCTTTGAAGAAATGGAGTTTTATTCAAACTATTTCTCTTATGGGCAGATGTGTAGCAAATGTAAATGGCGTTGGAGCAAAGCAGTTTTTTCACTGTCTTGTCAAATTTGGTTTTAAAAAATATAAAATTTAAACGTACTAATATTTTGTCTTCGGCTCTTCCCCAACATTAACGACAGGGGCATCTATATACCCGTCGCCCCTTGTCTGCTACAAAAATACATATTGCTATGCTTATAGCAATATGTATTTTTGCTATAGCAATTTATAACAGTAGATAACTTTTTCCCTACTTGAAAAAACTAGAAATAATCCCTCAGACTAATTTCCGATGAATAAGATAGGTAATGATATGCGAAATATGCTTATAGCAATATGAATGAATCTAGAAATAGATTTTTCTCAACTTCACTACCATATGGGGCCTCTCGTGTGGAATAAAAATGGAATGACTCGATTAACTGATAATTATGTTCTAAAAATGTTAAAATGGTGTATTGTCGTCGAAAAAACATATGTATACAAAATTTCAAACCTCTAATATATCAGAAAGCGACTGAAAAATGGAATACAAAATTTCATCTTTGCAAACATGAAGGAAGTCAAGTAAATAAAAGTGCATAAAAATTAAAAGATAGCGTAACACTCCTCACGTATAATAATGGCCTCTGTTACGCAGCTTATATGAAGCGTAAGAGAGCACAATGAGCATGCCTCAATAATAATTTTTCTATTTAGAGCAAAGATACAGTGCTGAGCAGTAGATAACTCTCCCCCCACTTCAAAAAACTAGAAATAATCCCCCGGACTGATTTCCGATGAATAAAATAGGTAATGATATACGAAATTCAGAATCTTTCCAGTTTGCGGTATCCTATGCTGGTTCACAAGAATCTAGATTTGAGAAGCATTAATTGATCAGATAATATGTGAGGTCTTCCTTCTAATTAACTAGACAAAAGGTCCTATGTTTATGAATTGTTGGTGCTCAAACTGAATTAATTTTTTCATGAACTTTTCTAATACTCCGGACTTAAAGTGCTTCATAATTGATTTCAATAGAAACCTCACAGTTTTTATGGCATTTTATGGCACCCACACATTTGGTAGGAAACTTGTTCCGTGATCGTACTATTGAAAAATAACATGATCTTTAATTAGAATGGCTCTTTCTTCAAAATTCACTTGTTGCATGTTTTTTCACAACCTCAAAGGTAAAAAAGATAAGATAATAGAAATGCATAAAGGCAGATGGTATTTTCAAAATAATTTAGAAACATTAAATAATAATTATAAAAAGTAATTTAACAACAGGAAAAAAAGGACTTTGATTTAAAAAGAAATCTTTCATGAATATTGGTTGTCTTCTCTCGTCACAGCATCCTTCAAGTTCATTAAATTTCTTCAACAGCCCATTTCTCTTTAGATAAAGTTATATAAACGAAACATCTAAAATTTTTTTGTAGTGATAATTACGGAGGAAATGGTCATTATTGTCATCAAGAAAGATAAAAAGTTGTTAAAAATATTCTGAATTTCAGATAAAAAATTGACGACTTTGTTTAGATTAGTTAAGATTCGAATGAGGGAATTTTAAGTACTAATATAAGAATGTAATCTTTCGTGAAGAATTCGGTTCTAGATAAAAGTTGTTGAAAAACGAGGAATCTGTTTCAAATGGCAATACTTCACTAAGAAAAGATAATAAAATATTCTTAGATAAAAAATAGGAAAATCAGTAGTTCTTAAACAAAATAACGAAAAAATGAAGATAAAAAAAGAAGATAATCGATATATATGAAAAGATCTGGCTGATAAGTACCATTAGTAAACATGGAAAAGTATGACTTCGGTTTTAAAGAAAAGTGTTTTCTTTTTATGGTGTCTCGAGTGATTGCTCTCATTTTTATTAATGAAAGTTAAAGATAATATATATTTTTTTACTCTGAAACTTTTTGCATTTTTCTTTTATTCATTTTACTTCAGAAAGAAGATAACATCGATACCATAATCCCATTTTAGCCACATTTTTTCGCACAGATCATTTCTCAGCTCTAAAAATAAATTGAACTATCGTGTTATGTTCAAATGATTTTAAATTAAATTTTCTCAGTCTCATATCCATGCAATCACTGAATTTTATGGAATTAATTAACAGAGAAAAGTTATTCAGAATCGAGTATCTAATTTATTTTAACTTTTAAGAAGTTAAAACGACAACTTGACTTGGTCATTTTGACGAATTCCTTATCTGTGAGTTATTTTTTACAGCTATAACGTGACCGTTACAACTTTTATTGATATTTTTCGAACCTTTTTTAAAGTTTTGCTTCCAAATTTATTATCTTCATTTCAATGATTTTCTAATCCGATATATTGTTCTAGAAATTTTAATCTTTTTTTTAGACATTTATGTCCTGAATGCTTTGTAAAAACAATTATAATGTCGCAAATATATTTGCAATTGCGAATGCATGCAATAAGCAATCCTTACACACAAAAAAAGGATGCAATTTTGTAAACTAGAGAAAGGATAATTGGCCATTTTTTGTGTTTCTGATTTATATATAGCGGAGTGATGAAGAGGAGGTAAGGAGTTATCAATGTCGAGGGTAATAATTTGGGAGGGGAGGGGGCATTCAGATTAAATATTTTTTTATTTTATTCTGTGTATGTCAACATATATATAGGGGACATGAGGGAAGAGAAAAATGTTATGCCCGTGTGCCATTTACACTTACTATGTCACTGTTTGCATATAAAATTTTAAAATCACTCAAATAATAAGTTCTGTTCCTCAAAAAATTGAAAATATTTTTGCGTTATACATCAAGGAGGATTTTTTTCACTATTTCACAATACTAAGAAAAAAAAGGGAAACCTAAATTAATAGTTGACAAACCAATTAGAAATAATTTCAGAGTTGTACGCTCTTAAACTTAAGTTTTAGAGGTTATTTTACAGGAATATTTTTCTTCAGACAATGAAACAGAAACAAATTGTTTTCTAAGCATCGAAATCGGGTCATATATCACTTTGAGAAATTAAGAAACAAGAGCGAAATCTATCGAAGTTAGAACAATATGAGAATTATAAATTTTGGGAAAAAAATATAAACTAGTGACAAAATTAAATGAAATCCTTCAAAAGGCGTTAGCTTTTCTAACAGACTGATTATTTACTATTTTAAAAACCGGAACACGATAAAAAATATTACAGCAACAACTTAGCTGAAATCTTCACATAGTTAGACCGTAAATCCTAAAAAAACACATAGAGATTTAAAGTAGATTTTAATAGTAAGAAAAACACATGCTTTACTGAAAAGCAAAGTTTAATAGTTTTTATTCATGTAACATTGTCAAAACAACAGCATTTTCTTCACAAATCTTTTTAAAAGTTGTGAAGTAACTGTATACAAAATATCTTGATGTATTTATTCAAGAGGTGATAAATTAATTAAATTAATATTTAAAATATTATAGTCTATTAGAACATAAGAAAACAACACTGAAACTGCAAAACATTTTTTTTATGAGCAGAATTTTTTTACTGCTAATCTAAGACGTAAAAATAAACGACAGAAGTTTCTTGCTAAACTAAGAGAAACAGTAATTTGTCTCTCATTCTCTTCAGCTTAAAATGTTTTGACTCAATTTTAACACATTAAACGCCATTTATATCCAAATGAATTCAACGTATTCTATTATAATAGGCCGATTGTATTATTTTGGATATTATTTGAAACAATAATAGTGGCCTGAAGAACCTTTTTTCTTTAAATATGGTAGTGCTCATTGTGTTAAGCGAAAAAATTTTTGAAGCATAAGATATGAAATCAACAACAGGCAGTATGCGATAATTATATTCCATCAACAATAAGTATAAAAGTGAAAATAATTCAGTTTTATTAATTTTGTGAATGAAATAGAAGTAAAATTTTTTTTATCACAGGGCAAATAATTTAAAACAGATTTGGACACAAAATTTTGATTTTACTATTCGGGAGATAAAAAAAATAAGAAACCTGTCATTTTTAATATTTGATTTATATACTAGCCCTATTGCTGAAGTTATTTTAAAATATAACATTATAAAAATTATCATTAAAGTATAAAAAAACAAATTTTTACCCCCCCCCCCACTTTAAAAAAAAAGTGACATTTTTACTTTCTGAAGGTATTTAAATAGGAAGAGAAATTAGTTGAGACAATTTTCTTTTTGAAATAGTTCCCTGTGTTGCCATCTACAGCAAAGTTTTATCAAAATAGTGCAGTTCAGTATAGGAAATTTTATAACATTCGTGTTCCTATGTTTTTTTAATGTTTAGTTTGATAGTAGTTTTTGTATGTATGGACTCGTCTCCGGGACCAGGGGCGAGGTGTCCCGTAATCAAGAAGAAGTAGTTGTTATGTAGTGTCTGAGAGAGTTGTGTTTATGAATTATACATAACTTCTAACCTATCTTTATGAATGAATTAATTGATTTGATTTTCGGTAGCATGAACCTATGGAGAGTTTAGAATTGTAGTGAATCGAGTCCATGACATTCTTATCTGAGAAACAAATCTGAAAGTTGACTAGCTACACATATAACATTGGACTTCTAATTGCTTTTACTGCCTGGTGGATACAAACTGAACAATGGACTTGAATCATCACTATTCAGAAAATATAACATTTCTACACTACTATGGGGAAAATGGGCAAAACACGGACTTGGTTCACTTTAACTCTCAACCCTCCAGATGTTGTTAAACTTTCCGTTTTCCTAATTGTAGGTTTACGTAGTTTCAAATGGCAATTTGTATTTATACAATGATTACGGGCACAGCAAAAACTATTTCACTGTCGTACGTAATGAGCTACCATTTGTGATACTTCCATGCCCTCTTATATCTTCACATCAATCATACTTCGCGAGTTTATCTTATCTTGGTCAAGTAAATGGTTTTATGCGATGTTTCAGTTCCAAATGAATTTATGTTGAAAAGTCACATAATGTTCAGAAGTCTGTTAGCTAATAAATCAAAAGGAGGCCCTATGCAAGACGTTTTGTGATATTGTACGATAATTGTTTTTGGCAACGTTTGGCCTATATAACTGTAGTTACAGAAATGTTATCGCTTAATTTATAAGCGGAGAAGCGAACTTTCCCTCCGATTCTTGCATCTTTTTTTGTATTTCGAGCAATAATTTAGTTCAGATACGTTTATGTACCGATTCGGAGCAACATTAGAGCTATTTTGAGACATACCTTGTAATTCTGAACCGGGTCAGATAATGAGGACGACAACTGAGACCCTGCAAATTTCTACGCCTCATCTATTGGAACACCACCCTTTAGTGGAAGCATAGCTATTAAACTGTTGAGAAAATTAAGTTCCATAAGTTTAAATGGTACTTTTCTGATAACAGTAGTGAGCTTGCTACATTGGCTACTGTTTAATAAAACCTGCAGAGCAAAATCACGTAAGGTTATAATCCTCCTCATTCTTATTAATGTTAGATATATCGTTGTCTGAGTTAGGTTTTTAAGTTAACGTTATCAGTTTTCAAGTATACCTGTTCAGGTATGGAATTCCAAGATTTTTCCCTCCTTATTTCTAACAGGCTCATTATCTCGGAAATTATTAAAGCTTGAACAAAAATAAAAGCACGCTTTTGTAGGAAATTTTACGTTCTTTAATTTATTGTATCACGTGTGATTTGAAAATTAAAAAGTTTTCGAGATATTCAAGAAAAACTAAAAAGGGGATGAAAACCAAGATGGAGGTGCGAGCCTTCCCCTCATGACCAGGAACTTTTAGTATGTTCATCAGGAGCCCCCCCCCCCGAACATGTGTACCAATTTTCAAAACTATATGATTTAATGTTTTTTTGAAACCCTTCATTGACTGGACTAAAAGTCGAATTGCAATTTACCTGTGTCCAAACATCCTAATGATATCCTATTGACGGTCGTAAATGCAGTTAATGATACTATACTTCTACTCCATGAAATTCTCAGCATAGCTAGGGAAGCAACAAAATTGAAAACAGTAAGGATGGTTTGTTTTCGGGCCATCTTGTCAAATAAAACTCCTCCTATAAAATAATTAGTCAAGTTAAGCAATATGTTCTGCATAGGCAGGGTGTCCACTAAAGTCCTTCTACCCCACATTAACTTGAGAACGGCGACAACTATTGCCCAAACTTGGTGTCTAGGAACAGTAAAGTGACCATGCGCTACACGATGAAATCGGTTACAGCGCCTCCTGGCGGTAAACAACGGAGTTACCTTTCCTATCCTGAAAGCGGTAAAAGATATCGGAAAAAGTTAATTACAAAATTGTATAGCGTCTTCTATTTTAGCGCAATAATGCTAAGAACAAAACGTGTAAAACGCGCATTTGTTTGGTCGCGATTTTCTAAACCTGTGACGTAACAACTCGCAACAACAGGAGAAAAGACCCCCACGCTCACCTGATTTGACTCCATTGGAATTTTTTCTGTGGGGATACCTCAAACAGCAGGTGTATGCGACCCCTGCTGAAGCTGACGGAGAGCATTTCGAACACCTAAAATGAAAGTATCTGCTGATAATTAATTGCTCTGTTTTCCTTCTAACGCTTTTCTGGCTTAAGAGTGTTAGAAATCGAGACTAAACAAATGCGCGTTTTACACGTTTTGTTCTTAGCATTACTGCGTTTAAGGTATTTTTTCGTACTAAATCGAAGACGCTCTACAATTTTGTAATTGTCTTTTTCCCCGTATCTTGTACCTTTTTTTGAGATAAGAACGATAAATCAATTGTTTGCCGCCAGGTGGTGCTGTAACCGATCTCACCGTGTAGCGTGTGGTCATTTTACTGTACCTTGACACCAAGTTTGTGGCAATAGTTGTTGCTGTTCTCAAGTTAATGCGGGGTAGAAGGACTTCAGTGGACACCCTGTAGATTAGCATTTAAAATGTATTTATGTTGAGATAAAACGAAATGAGCTAAAAATTCAAAAGAAGCAACCAAAGAAAACTAAAACGTAATCAAAATAAAAATTTAAATTCACATATATGCTTCACTAAACTAATTAATAAAATTTTAACATAATAAGAACACACGAGTAATGAGCAGTGATGTAAAATACTCAGGTATTTATTTTTAAGGGTAAGTACTCAGGGTATTTACCCGGGTAAATACCCAAAATGGGTATTTACCTGGGTATTTATTTTTCAATTAACTCTATTTAGATAAAATACAGGCATTGCTGTGAAATATGATTTCACAGCAGTATAATATAAATCACTCTGTATAATATAAATATGTATAGAATATACATTGAGCATTAGGTAAGATAAAAAAAAATGAAATCTAGTTTTATGAACCTTTTAAATTATATAAGGGCTAAAAAAATGAATAAGAAAAAAAAAACCGCAATACTATATTATAGATCTTGCATAGAATGCTTGGCTTAAATGTTAATCCTTTTTTAATACAATGAGTAAAGGAATAATAATGTATTTGTTGCTTTTTAAAAATGAGAGTTATTTTAACTAAATGAAAAAAGAAAATAATGAGTTTGGTTTAAAATGATAAACAGCTGATAATAGAATCTAAAATGAAAGATACAATTGTTTATCATTCTTTTTGGATTAATTAGTCAAAATACCAGACATTGCTGATGAAAAGTTAGCAGATGTTTCAGTTCTAACAGTTTTTAAAAGAGAATTATTCTGAAAGTAATATTCACTCATATTACTTTCAACAAAGTTAAGTGATCTTTGTAACAAAATTCCAGCAACAATAAATTTGAATTCTTTTGTTGCTGAAACTGTTGTATCATTTGACGATATATTAGTTACAGACACTCACACAAAGTTTCCTGGGTAGATGGGATTCATCTGGATCATAAACGACACTACTTAAATGTTCTTGAAACTCTAAATTTGATGTAGTTGTCATGGTTGGAAGTTGATTAAAAGAAAATTCATCATTTATTTTATCCCTTTCAAAACCTTTTTTAATCCAATAGAACTTTTGAAATATTTTTTATGTGTTTCTCCATTTTGCTTACATTGACATGTTTATACTCAACATTACAGTACTGACATTGGATACTTTTATCCTTTCTTAATATTAAAAGCTTCAAGCAGTTAACTTTTCCATTTTTTTACATTTAACGTAAAATATATAGTATTATTAATACACGTAAAGTAAACGACTATGTATTCACTAAATCAAAACAAGAATGTTTGACTTCCAGCACGGCAATGTGAATAAATTATGGATAACAAGATTCACTGGCGCTGTCTATCTCTACTAAGAATAAAGGAGAATGGGTTCATGTTGGTGCTCTACTGGACAGACCGCTAGGCCTAGAGCAAGGAAATTTGTGCAAACATACTTTGAAGCTTGTGAATGTACACCTCGTAGCCGATTTTTTTTTTTGAAATTTTAATTCATTAAAATTTAAGCGACATTTTGGCATTTTTCCTTAATAATTTCCGAAAATATTACACCATAAAAATGATTTTTACACCATCTGAAAATTTAAAAAATTATCCTTTTAATGATATCAATTCATTTGATTTTTTCTCTAATTTTAATAAATTTTTAAAAATATTTTTAACCAGAATTTTAAAGCAATACTTTTTATTGTTACAATGAAATTCGAACTGTTTTCATTGTTAAAAGAAATATTTTATTGAGTGTTTCTCTTCCATTGTTGAAAGCTAAGATAATATCCTATTAAATTTTACTTTCTTTTTTATTTGATCAATTTATCTGTGCAATCTTTAAGGGAAGCAAGATAGTAAGATATTAGGAAATAATACAGTTAACTGAACAATTATGGTTGCTATGTTTTAGTTCATTTTATAGGCATGTTTTAAACCAGCTAACATGCAGCTGGACGTAAAACGTGCCGCGCTATTTCGATGTTGACATCAAGTTTGTTAAATTATAGTTGTGTCAATTACGCAATTAGATGTTACTTCACTCCATTAGGGACTTTCAAATAGACAAGGAACAGAACAAGTGCAAGGCTACGTAAAGAACGCGGGTTAAATCTCTATCGCAATTTGAAGTTTCAAATTACTTTGTTAAGGGAACCATGAATATCAAGTTATGCATAAGAGAGTCAGTTGAAATTATATTCAGGGCGAAAAGATGATTGTCGAAGGCGACTAGTATAACATAAACGGTGTTAAAAATTATTACTCTATTGTAAGTGCCATAGCTTCAAACCGGAAAAGCTAAATTATCTCCCGATCCCGTTTAAGCTTTAGAATACTTTATTCTGAATCGTGTTAGCAATTGTTTTTTTTATAATTTAGTCAAAACTGTGCACTATGTATATAAATTTTATATGTTTGATTTTGAATCTCCATTCGAAAATATTTTAAAAAAATATCCAGTTTTGGGGTAATTACTTATTTTTTTTAATCTCATTTTGAATCACCTTTCGCAAATACTTTTTTTTTTTGCAAAACACCCATTTTTTGAAATTTTATCTGTTTAATTTTGAATCACCATTCGCAAATAACTTTTTTGCAAAATATCCAGTTTTGGAATAGTTATAATTTTTATGTTTCATTTTGAATCACCATTCGAAAATGCATTTTTTTTTATTTTTGCAAAATATATAGTTAGGAGTATTTATATATTTTATATGTTTTATTTTGAAATACCATTCACAAATACATTTTTTTGCAAAATATTCAGTGCATGGGTATTTATAAATTTAATATTTCTTTTTGAATCACCATTCTCAAATAATTTTTTTTGTAAAATATCCAGTTTTGAATATTTATAAATTTTAATTTTAATTTTGAATCGTCATTCACAAATACTTTTTTTCTTGCAAAATACCCAGTTTTTGGGTATTTACCCAGGCCTTGGGTAAATACCCGGGTATATACCCAAAAAATATTTACCTACCCGCTGGGTATTTACCCACCCCACATCACTGGTAATGAGATACTTGACAGCACATTCATATAGTTTCAGCTATTTTTAATTTCAACGCTATAATTTTGTCTCGTTAGAAATCGAACTGGACCACTGTGAGTCGACTCAAGGTGTCGTTCTAATCATCTTATCAGGATTCACTGTTACGAAGTCCATCCCTAATAGCTTTTTTGTGTGTCCAAATTAGAATGCTAACTTAAGAACCCAGACAAAATAATGAATCATGCTTCCATTTGAATTAAAAAGTGTATATAAAGTTCTATTTCGAAACTTTGTTAGTAAACACGTTCAGTACTATTTTTTCGTATAGTCTAAAAGGAGTGTTGTGCCATATAACCCACAAAAAACGCTATTTTTCTTCTTATAGTTTATATGAAAATATTTCAGAATAATTAATGAATGGCATGAGGGAAGCAAAAGACGCTTTATATTTACTAACCGGAAGACTTGAAACGTATTCATATTGATTTCACAATACCGAATTTTTTAAAATAAATTTTAATGAATTCATTAAAATACTATTTTGAATAGTTACAGTTTTTTCCATGTAGTGTAATTCCAATTAACGTTTTATAATCCTGGTTTAAAAGCAAAGATTATTTTTTTACAGGTTGTGAAAATGTTAGCGGCACATTCTTTTCTCCGCTTCGTTGAATTTGCAGTGATTCTTGTAGTCGGAACCTTGACTTTTTTTGGCGAAATGATTTTCAAGATTGGAAGAATGATTTGCTGTTGTTCGAAACTTTCCAAACAGGAATTTGAAATGACAGGAAAAGATTGAACACTATTGATTCAAAATGATATTAGATTGCTCGAAGAGATTAGTTGGCCTTTCTTTTGTGTTATTTTTACTTTTCATGGCTGTAAATCTTCTTAATAATTTAAAGTACATTTTTTATGAGTAATTGGTTTCAAAAGCAAGCATATTTGAGAAGACTTCTGAAGCAATATCCACAGATATTGCTATGTTAACATTTCATTGGCTTTACTTCAGAATATGGCTGCATTTCACACGAAAATATCTCAAAAGGAACAAGCTAATTTTCGATGATTCTGAATACCATCATATGTTTATATTCTATAAGTACTTTATAATAACTATACATATTACTTGATACTTTGTAAATTATATATTAAATAAACTGTATTCTAATCCTGAGTTGTTGTACTTTTTCGGAATAATAATACTTTTTCTCTTTTATTTTTGAGACATCCTAGTATGCCTTGGGGTAATTATACTTAGGAAGTAATGCATTTTTTCTGAGTTTGTGAGTATTACAGGTACGACAAGCCCTTTTTTGGTTAAACTGTACATTCTGTTTTTGTAGATTAGTAATGTGTTTCGAAAGTTCTTTAAAAAACTCAAGCGTCAACTGTGCTCTTAATAAGCAAATTATTTATCACAAAATCACCAAGGGAAATGCATTATAGTCATCTGTAAGTGAGTTAATTCCCTCACAGGTTAGTTTGCCAAATTCTTGCGATAAATTATGATTATTGAAGGATTCGAAAAACACAATTTTATCTGTTTCCAATCAAAAAAATTCTCATAATATAAGGGAAGTATTCATTTATCAATTACTGGAATAAACGAGATGAATTGTATTTCATAATGTTATGGAAACTACAAACTTTGTAATTAAATTTCATACAAGCTGCGGAAATGAAGAAAGAGGAAACAAAACTATCTTTAATAAAAAGAAATAATGGCATGCGAATAAATGCGACTTCAAAAAACAGTTTTGGGTGGTACGGGAAGCTAACTGATAACTTTAAGTCGCTTATTGTTGTTTTGTCAGATGTGTCTATGAGGTACACTTATAATAAACACTAACATCGAATCTGTTAAACGAGCTTTCCCGACTCATTTTGAAAAACATTTATTAGCAGTCATTAACCTTATTCCCAATCCTAGAAATATGCCTTTATTTCCATGTTATTGTTTGGTTCTTTTCAAGCGGATTTTATATCCTTTTTCATTCATTGAGAGTTATATGCCCCTTTTCTTCGACATGCATGCTCAAAAATAAAAAAAAAAAGACGTGGCTTTATGATTATAGACAGAGATTAAAAGCTTTTTTTCACATATCAAAGGTAGAGAAAGTATGAATTATTAACATGATATTTAAGATTCAAGTATTTGCGGGCAACGAAACTGTTCAAACACAAAGTATCAAGTCATACGTTCTTCGTATTATTATTTACAGAGGGGCAAGTAATACGTATCCCTTTTTCATAATTTAGATTAGGCAAAGAATTTTTACAATGCTCTTTGTCATATTTTCAATAAAGCGAGAAAAAATTTTAGTCTCTCTATATGTTCTCAAAATAAAGTTTTCCTTTTTTATTGCCTACCTGACAGGGACCACAAAGGATAACCAGCTGATCTTGCAGTATATATAAATGAGATGCGTTATATGTCTGTATTGACAAGGTTTTGTAAATTCAGCGATGTTGGTCCCAGAATAGCGGAACTCACACCCTAAAAAAATAACAGAAAAGAAATGAGTATAAAATTGGCTCTTGCTTCAGATAATATTTTCAAAATATATTATCCTAAGAGAGAAAAAATAAAAGCAATTCTTACACCTCAAAATCATGATCTTTATATCTTAGGAAAGATAGCTCGCACATAAATAAAAATATTTTCTAAGACATAAGTTTCTTTCTCGGAAACCTCGTATCTTCCGCCTTATGCAGCATGTTTTTATGTAAAAATTTTTAATTTCATAATCTGTCTCTGAAGAAAGAAACAGGAAGCCATCAAAACAACAGTTCCCGAACTTTTGTGATACTGAGGAACACTTAAAATCTAAACTTCAGAATCATGTGGACATTCTGTAAGTAATTGATTCCACAAAAACTTCGGCCAAGGCAATTAGTGCACTTTCAAAATCATCTGAATGTTGAAAAAGGAAACATAAATTTAAATTCCAAGAGTTTAATTAATTCTATATTAGTACATTAATTTATTTTCAACATATCGAATGGTAGCTGTCCCTATGGATTCAGCGTTAAGGCTCGGTGCACATATCAAATTTTTTGTCGGGAATGCTATTAGCAGTAAAATGTCGGCGAAGGAAATAGCGGATTGAAAGATATTGATAGCAGTTGGGTAGGGCATGTATACCTCTGATTTCTTTCCGACCTCTGTGGAAAATTATCGCTCCTCTGAGCAAAAGTATCGCTACTTACTTGTCCGACACCTTATCATCGCGGGAGGTAATTTAGGCTTATTATTTGCATGCAATTTTCTTTTTGAAAAGACATAAGAGTTAAACCACAGTTATTGGCAACAGTTTAAAAAGAAGAGTATCCTATTTTAAATCTCTCTCTAATTAAAAGAGTATCAAAACTTAATGCTGTGTGCAGTATGTAAAATGATTTCATTATAAAAGTATAAGATTAAAAGTTATTGTCTCATACCCTAGGGTCATTTTACATATAATTATGAAATTGGTGTTGAGACAGATACTGAAATTGGTGCTGAGACAGATACTGAAATTGGTG
>BGPR01000371.1:610219-703423 GCA_013235015.1 Araneus ventricosus
TGAGACAGATACTGAAATTGGTGCTGAGACAGATACTGAAATTGGTGCTGAGACAGATACTGAAATTGGTGCTGAGATGAAGTCTCACATCGAATTTACACTGATCCACTTTCATTGATAATTTCTGAAGGAACACGAGAATTAGTAAAACGCGACTCAAACATTTATTTGTAAATATACTCCACCAGTTCAATCTGGTCTTCATGTCACAATTCGTCATGTCTCTGGTTACTGGAACTGTCAGTTTTACTTTTCTGAAGGAAATCTGAATGCAACGCCAACTTTTTTTTTTTGTCTAGGATTCAAATTCTAGTTTTTACGTCAATACTCTAGGGACTCTGCTTAACTTCAAAGGCTTTCAGATGTGATAATTTTACAGAAGATCCTAATTGTAACCATAAAAGGAAATTGAAGCCTCACGTGCAGGTGTCCAAATGTAAAAAGTAGAACTGGTTCCAACCAAAAATTGCACAGAGCTCCATTTACTCGACTTTTTTTCTTTTTCATATTACTACACTAGAAACAAAATGTTTTTATTCCTTGATAGGCAGAAACAACTCGTCATAATCTCCAGATGCAAGAAAAAATGTAACGTTACTAAACACTCCCTGGAATTAAAATGAGAAATTGACGAGAGAAAGCTGTCAATTCATTCAGTCAAATAAGGCAACTAACACCGTCCTCCAAAACAGTTTCGAAATCTCAAATTGGAAGCGGCCAAAATGATTTTCGACAAACCAAACATGTTATTAAGCAAGACAATTTGTCGTTCCAAGAACTGTCGGGATAAAATTAGAAGACGGGACCAGATCCAGAGCATCAGTATT
Organism: Araneus ventricosus; assembly: GCA_013235015.1. Lineage (NCBI taxonomy): Eukaryota > Metazoa > Arthropoda > Arachnida > Araneae > Araneidae > Araneus > Araneus ventricosus. The sequence goes on from BGPR01000371.1 coordinate 611,047, forward strand.
TTTATTCAACAGACAGAAATGGGAGGCCACTTATTCATTAACCTCTCCAATGAAAGTTTCCCATTATGCAACATAAACAAAATCAACCAGTTGTGCGAATAGATAGTTTGAGTGAGTAGATGAAAATATCTAACGAAATTTCAATATTTCTTTTAACTAGAATTAAAATATTTAAATTCCTCATTTCTTTCATTATTTGTGATGTAATGAACGAAATGTTCTAAAGAAATCAGACAGTATTGTATTTGCTGCGGGAAAAAAATCAAAAACATTATTCAATGCTAAAACTAAACAGAAATCGAATATCAGGAATCCGGACTAAATAAGATTTGGTTACGTCCAAATTTTCGGTGTATCCGGATTTACAATTCGGAGTCAATACAGATCTGAATACTTCACCTGCAGATTATAATATTCTGAAACCTGGTTTACTACTTATAGCTGTTGGATATTTGTTAAAATTTTTAATTAAATTGTAGTGAATTTGAAAGAAAAGCTACAACACGAAAGGATTCCTGTCATAAAATGAGTACCTTCCTCAAAAGTAGTTGAACTAAATCACGATACTAGAGTCCTAAATAAGTATAGATTTCAGAATCGTTATGAACAGCCGAAATAATTTTAAACGGTTGCCTGTTGAAGCAAGTGTAGGATAAGCTGAGTAGAGAAAAATGTTCAATTTGTCTTATGAAAACGTAAGATGACAACGACAAAATGTCATAAATTTTAAATTGAAATTTGCGATTCTTGGCCGGTTTTGAATAATAAAGTATCTCTATAGATGCACTATGAAAAGTATGTTCTTCATGTTGGTGTATTTTAAACTTATTTACTTAGTGATATTAACGTCCCGTATCAAGAGGGCTACTTTGGGACAGATCTCGCAATTTCGAAGCACGGTCAGATGACGAGGACAACACCTGAGCTAGAGCCCTCTCGCCAAGTTTCTGGGAGGACGCTTAACCCACCTTTTCAGATTTAACTTGCACCAGGCCTATATACACGGCGGATCTTCAGTGGAATCAGGTTTCGAACCTGGAACGTACTAATCCCGAGACCTCAAGATGAGGACATCAGTGACCTAAATTTATTTAAAATACGACATATGACCTGTGCATTATCTCTAAAACTAATCTTAATAAGCTGATATATAATGTTTTAATGAAGATATGACATATTTTTTGTTTTGCACTTTTTTTTATAAGTTTCATATTCTTATTATACTCACTATGAGGAAACCTTACCCATTCTTTTCATATATATTTTGGCTTAAATACACTTCTCCATAATTATGATTGGACTGTCAGAATAAAAAGTAACATTTAGAAGTATTGTGTAGCAATCGATTTACGGGTTTCCTTGAGGGAAATCTTCCCCACAGATTCCGGGGGTCGCGAGGGCCTAGTGGTAAAATCTCGGCTCCGGGGTCGGAGGGCTCCAGGCTCGAAACCCGATTCTTCCGAAGATACGCCGTGTATGGGGCTGGCTGCACGCTAAATCATACGCAGGGGGCCAAACGTCATCCCGCTGGTTTGATGCGGAAGTTTGAGGAGGGGGTGCCAGCTCAGGTGTCGTCCTCGTCATCTGACCGCGGTTCAAAATTACGAGGTTCGTCCCAAAATAGCTCTCGTGTTGCTTCTAAATGGGACGCTAATATAAGTAAACTAAACCAAAACATAGTAATGGATGAAGATCACAACCATACTATGTTGAAGAGGTGAGTGAAAGACGGTGTTATATTACTTTTGTTTACATTTCGAGATTACCGCGCAATTGGCGCTATGGTACAGCAATGCTGACATCGGCACAGCACTCACAGTTAGAGCCATCTAGCGGCTAGTTGTGGAGACAAACAGTGTAAATATGTGCTGTTTACATAAAAAAAAGTACCATTTGATAGTATTATAAGTTAAATTTTTTGAAACTACGATGCAAATTTTTCATCTATCCTTCTCCCACTTGCCCTTTCAATTTTAATAGTACTATAAAAACTTCTATTCGAAATCAAAATCATTTTGAAATCCCTTTCCAAAATCTCGACAATCAGTAATTTACTTTAATAGTTTGAGATCAATATAGCAAAAAAAATGTAAGACGTTTGAACCTTTCGAACAATAAAGTTTTGCTAAAGAGATAACATACCTGTTTTAGTAGCATTTTATCGCAGTAATGTAATTTTCAGTATTGTGACAGCTATACATAAAATAAAATCCCAAAGAAAAAGTTTCATCTGTCATATATCAAACAGAATTTGTGATACAGTAAGATATATTCACTACCATAATAAAGAGAAGCATAATGTTTGTCTTCAGAAAATTATATGTTTAAAAATCCGATACGTGAGATAGCTAGTATTTTTTGAATTAAGCTGTGGATATTCATACTCACCAACATAAGAAAGCACAGGTACAGATTGTATATTTTGAAAATATTTATTCTCTTTGCCGTCTGCATTCCTTATAGTTCAGAAATCAGTTAAGCCAGCAAATTTCTGAAAAAAAGAAGGAGAGATTATACATTTTTTAAAAAAAATTCCGATCGGTTTTTATCCATTATTAAAAAATTCTAATAGATAAAAACATTCGAATATGACAATAAAACAGATGCTCATATTTACTGAACGAAAATGTTAAGTAAAGTCTGCAAATTCCTATCAAAATGAGCAAATGTGATATACTAAGAATAAAGAGAAGATGCATTTTGTAATTTCAATTTCAAATCTTAATAGGGAATTAAAGGGAAAAATCTTTCATGTTCACATTCCGTGACCATAAAAGGGGAATGCACTTCATGCTAATATAAACCAGGGGGAGTAGCCTCCCCTAAACTTTCTCGTATACTTCTTAAAAATTTGTCATTTCCCCTCCCCCTGCGTGGATAAAACATTCGAACCTACCGTAACCCAGAATGCAATGACTATCAGAAGGTTTTCCATTGTAGATTATATCGATTGCAAAATATTTAAATGAAGAATCAAATTGAAAGAGAGTATGCATTAAAACTTAGCAATATTTATTTTCCATCACACTCTAGCCAGCTCCGCTAATGCGAGGGCGTGCGCGAGCGAAAAGAAAACAGGAGAAAATGACCTCGTTGGCTATCGCTGAACAGCTTGCGCATACTTAGAGATTACTTCCAGTACGCAAGTAAAAAAATTGAATATGCAGTTTGAACGCCTTTTTTTTAACCGGTTGAAACGAAATTTGGGCACAGATTTATAATTAATGTTAGCAACCGCCATACCAATTTTTATTTATCAAAGCCGTAGGGTTTACGAGTTATAATGTTTAGAAGTATGCGATTATATAGACCGACAGACAATCAACCCTTCGACGGATTTGGCCCAAAACTGGATACGGACCTACAGTCCTGATCATAACACTGTGTACCAAATTTTATCCATTTAGCTATTCAAGTTTTTGAGTTATAATGTTTACATGAACGCGGACCGACAGACTTCCTTTTGACGGATTTTGTCCAAAATTTGATAGAAACCTGCAAATTATGTGTAACGATTACATCCGAAATTTCATCCCCGTAGCTCAAATGGTTTTCGAGTTATCGTGTTCACAGAGAGACACACAGACAGACATAATTCCAAAATTGTGTTTTTCGGACTGAAAGAAGTCTAAAACGTGGAGATTCGTCAAAATCTCGAGTTCGAATTTTTTGACGATTACAATACTTTCTCTTTGTATACTTCGTATATGAGAAAGTAAAAATTCAAATGCATACTGAAGATTTAGTTTTCATTCTTAAAGAATTCTGGAAGCACTTGAAACATTTTCGTTCTACTAAATTGAAATGATTGACTAATCATTCTTTCTGTTATTCCAACTACTTAAAGGGGCCACGTTGGCCTAGCGGTAAGCTCTCGGCCTTTGGGTGTGGAGGGCCCCATGCCCGAAACCCGATTACGAATATCCGCGTCTACGTGGTATTGTTGCATGGCAAATAATACGTAGAGGGCAAAAGCCCTTCTTCCCCGCTGGCGTGGCGCGGAAGCTTGGAGCGAGTGGCAGCTCAGGCGCCGACCGCAGCTCAAAATGACGAGGTTCGTCCGAAAATAGTCCTCGTATTGTCGCAAAATGGGACTTTAATATCACTTAACTAAAACTTCCAACTATTTAAAACATTTCCTCCAATTATCTTCGAAACTGAAAATAAAAATTCGAATAAAAATTACACTACCTTTTAAATAATAAACTTCCTTTAAATTATTGAAGAATAATCATTTTTTAATAAACGGTTAGTAAAGAATTAAAAAAGGGTTCAGGTAAATAAAAATAAAGATATAAGTACCAGAAATTTGTGGAAGCGACTTACCTTAACAGTCAGAGAGTGAGACAGGAAAGAACTTCCAATCCTGATTAACTCTCGTTTCAATCATTCAGGAAACCTTGTCCTTTTATCTTCATTACTAAAAGACATTTTCTGTTCAAGAAAGAGTGAAGATTTAAAATCACTCTCAGTTATGTTTTGTGATAAAACTGTTGTATGTTTCAGGTCTTTGATTACTTCTATGTCCAATTATTGAAAACCACGCGTTTTAGACTACGTGGGAATGACACGACTTTCAAGGATTTTCATCAGACAGTGAAGATGTTTCTGATATTGTTTGTTTTAGGCGTCTGGATGGAAGCAAACGAGGTCTTGTCAGTGTAAAATGTAAATTTTTACACATGGTTGTTTGTTTTCTGGAAAGTTTAAGATGTATTTTGTAAAATCAAATTGAAGAAATTTCAGATTAAAAGAGCAAAGAAACCGTGCGAGAGCGGTCCGGTTTAAGTTACTGCAGTTGAATAATATTATTTGAATGACTGAAAATCGACCTTCAAAGGACGTGTGAGCGGGAAGTGTTGACGAACGTGATGTATACAAAGAGGGTAGGAAAGCTTTCATTGCGTACTGATTACACTTCTTATTCTGAACGCTGCTGAGTCTCATCGATGGTGTCACGATCATTACGAATAATTCATAGAAACTTAAAAGAAATTAAAAGACCGGATTATAAAATACCTTAAAACGGAAGAACATTTGGTGTGAAAAATAATGCAAGGGAAATCTAGAAATGATGCAAGGAATGCGTTCTACTGGGGAAATTTCATATTGATTGATGATAGAGAGGTAACCATAACTGGAGTTACCACCGCCCTGCCGAAGCACCTGGGCTCAATTGAAGAATGGTGGCCACAAAAGTTCGGATACTGAGGTTGGAGTCTTAATAGCCATCACCGGCCACGGCCTAACCACTCCCGAAGAAGATACATTCCGTCATCGGTGTGGTGCAACTCAACCGACACCATTATTATACTCACCAGGGAAGCGAGAAACCGCTCACTTACCCGGCAACTTCTCACGCACGCACTCGTGGTGTCCCCGACAGAGAGGTAACCGCAAATCGAGCTACCCCTGCCCTGCCTAAGAATCTGGGTCAGTTGAATGACGATCGCTGTGACAGCTTGATAACGAGGTCGGAGTCCTAAAGGCCATCACCGGCTACGGCTCGGCCCCTCCCGAAGCAGGTATGTATAGTCATCGGTGGAGGGTAATTGAACCCCCACCATCACTGTACCTCTAGAAGAAGCGAGAACCCGCTTACTTATCCGGCGGCTTCTCATCCAGGTACTCGTGGTGCCGCCCCGGGAGGAGTAACAGAGAGGTAAGATGAGTTTGTGTCCAACAGGTGTTAAGTTTTTGATTCATCGATAGTAACAATCTAGAATATATGCAGCATTCAAATGACATAGGCAGCCAACAGCCATTTATATAAGATAAATGTATGCTATCTGGAGATTAAATTCCTTTTGTCAAAGTGTAGTGAATCTTAAAACGAATAGCTCCACACAGGGAGCACCCCATGTACGAGCGTATTAAGCCGACATGCAGTTCTTTCTTCTTGAGTATTACACAAAGAGGGGACTGGTTGACGGCTCTTTCCCTAATGACAGGTCTAACTTCTTCAGCGATGGGCTGGCTACATGTAGTGCTCCATTATGGGCATATTTTACATGAAGCACTGAGCCACTTATACGATACCTGCCATTCAGCTTTACTTGGATGGTTTCGAGACGGGTGAAACTAATAACGGATATAATGAAAGAGAAATTTTTGTTATTGTATAATTATCATTTGCAGAATGAGTCTTGCTTTAAGAGAAAGGAGTCCAATGAAAAAAGTTTAAAGAAAAAAAAAAGTTCCACTCTTCCGCTGCTAAAATTGACCGCGTTATGAATCTTTGAATTTCTTTATTTTAAGCCAATCATCGCCTGCCACGAGAAATCGCTTCCCATTGATAAGCTTATCTTCCACGATGGGGCCATTGAAATGGTCTAAAACAGTGATACTCAAAGCTTCATCAACAGCTCAAGCAACATAAATTATAATTCTTTACGGTATTTAGATCATTTTGCCAATTGGAAGTATACGCCAGTCTCTAACAGTTTAGAAATTAGCTACTAGGGCCACAACTAGAGTGGAACCCTATGTAATAATTTTTTATACAAAAACCCCGTCATTCACTGAATGTCTCTATATGTACTTTGATTTATTTGGTGTTTGTTCAAAGGCCATTTTCTAGGACGGATAGATTTCCAATTATGCCTTCATTTTAGGATATCTGGTATGCGATGTGATGACTCCTTAGATTTTCGATGAATATCTTCTAATACGCCTCTTATTAGAAATTAACGGAGAGAAACTCACAAAAAATCAGCAGAAAACATCAGACGAACATCCCATTGGACGCCAATTTCTATCAAAGTAATCAAGGAACAAAGTCATCCTGGCTTTTTCCATTTCCTCCGTCCAAAAAACAGATCGACTGTTCGACGAACTTTTTTTCATTTCGTTTTCTTACATTCTATTTTACATTAGTAACATTTGAAAAATCCATTCTGTGTTGAGATTTTTTTAACAGTGAATATATGAAACACTCAAATAAATTTCAGAATCAATTTTTTCAGTATAATTTAACATTTTGGTTGCTTTGATGAGTGTCAAGGACTGAAAAAGACACATAAATGTATCTGTAAAGCTATGAAATCTATAACAATAAAGGTGGAGGCAGAAATTTTCCGATGGTGGGGGGCAAGCAAAACTTCTCTAATTTAGCTTCAAAATAAAACGTAATAGTTAATTTTATATTTAATTCAAGTATTAATTAGCTGATTAAATTATAATAAATAATTATTTAGAATAATTAACTATTGTATGATGTCTGGACAGTAAGAATAGTCTGACGGAACGACGAGCAATAATAGAAAATAATGAATTAAGAACATAAATACCGTAGCAAATGAATTGTACCGCACTGATCTGGAAACAAATTTCCACATTATTTTTTAAATCTCATAACAAAATAAAATAATAGCCGAAATAAATGAAAATGCTTACTAATTTACACCAAACCTATAACACGAATTTATAATGCATTAAAATGTATTAGCATTCAATAATTTTAATATTATGTCCTACTTTTAGTATATAATTTATTAAGTTTTTTAACACTGTTATCCAAATTAAGATTTTGGTATCTTTACCTAATGGATCTTTACCTTTGGGCCTATACCTAATGCCCTAAGACTTTTTCTCTAACATCGGAGTTCACAATTTTTAACCAGGCGCAAAATACTAGAACTCCTTTAGCATGTGCATGTAGATGCGGAAAATGTACAAACAATTTTTAACAGGCGATTGAATTCAAAAAAGGCTTCGCGATGAAAGAAACATATTTTCCAAATTCTAGCGAACTAGCAGACTTATTGAAGTCCTTTCGCTTAATAACCTTTTCCATAATTTTCAGCTCTATTTCTTGGTAATCTGAGTTTGTGTTGTACAGTGCTGTTCAAAATTATTAGAACTGACTGTTAAAATTTCATCTTTTGGTCATAAAATTTTGAAAAATTGATAATTTGCTATTTTGTTTTGATTTTCTAGTACCTTATTTCATCCTCCATAAATGCATTTAAGTTTTAGTCATTTCATGAAATATCAATACTTCTTAGAAAGAATTATTTTTTAAAACAGTATATTCTGGATGTTGAAAATTATTCGAACGACTGATGACGAAGGTTATATTTAAGTGAGTATGAATTGGCTTTGTTTTTATTTTGGTATATTTTAATAATTTTAACATATTAATTTCTTTGGTAATTTATTTTTTTGGTCTGTGAAGCAGTCAAGCCAACAGTAATGATCAAGAGCTAAAAGATTTCTATTGATCTTTGCCACCGCAACAACGAAGATCGAAAGGATGGGGAAATCTAGTAAAATATGAAAACCTAGCAAAAACAGTATAAATTGTCGATGTTGAAGTATGAAACGACAGGATCCATCGAAAACAGGAGAGGCAGAAAACCGAAAGCAAGTGCAAGAGAAGACTCTATGATTGTAAGATTGGTACAGAAAAAGAAAGATATATCGTCAAGAGAGATTGTGAAAGATTTTAAACTGAATGTGTCAGCTCTAACAGTCTGCCTTATAATGAAAAACTCACAAGCTCATGAAGGGTTCATAAGTTGTATACAAAGAAAAAGACCATACATCTAAAAACAAAACATGACAATGCGCTTGGCTTTTGCAAAAGCGCATATTTCGAAGGTTTCACAATTCTGGGACAGTTTTTTTATGTACATATAAAAGCAAATATGATCTTTTTGGATAACAAAAACTTTAAATCATGTGGGGACGATCAGATAAGGCTCTTAAAATGATGAATATCCTACAGAGAGTAAAACACTGAGGCGGATATGTGATGGTACGGGGTTATTTCCCTCTAAAGGTGTTGGTGAAATTGTGATGAACAACGGTAAAATGACTGTAAGTATATACGTCGATATCATGACCCAAAATCTGAAGAAATCCATCAGAAATCTGAGTGTGGGTCGACGGTATACCCTTCAACGAGATAATGACTTAATCGTCAAAGATTTCCAAAGATTATTTCTCAGAAAACAAGATTAAGGTACTGGAGTGACCACCACAAAGTCCAGACCTTAATCCCATCTAAAATTTATGGTCGGTCAGTTTTGAATCAGAAATTCTCTTTTGAAGAGAGAAAAATAAAAATCAATTATTTGAGACGATCAAAGATGAATGGCGCAGCATCAACCAGGAGACAAAGCAGAAACTGGTTGATAGCCTGAATCAAATACTGAAAGCAGTGATTGAGGCTAAAGAAGGCCATATAAGCATAAAACATAGATAAATTTTTGACCAAATAATTTTGAACAACACATAGTTTAGAGTTATATGAAAATGTTCCAATTCTGACTTTGCGATAAGTTTGAGTTATTTGAATTTTTTCTAATGAATACGACTGAATTAATAATAGAATTAATGTATTTGAGATATAACTAAATAAATTTATTTTTTATGATAAAAAGTGTCAAATTTTCTTTAACGTTCTAATAATTTTGAACAGCACTGTATAATTGAGTGACAGGAAGGATGTCCTTCTTCTTTATGAAATTTGGCGATCCGGGAACAAGAGCTCGCAGGCCTAATACGACGGACATGTTATCACTGCTGGATCTTCTATCTATTTCAGGCAAAATTTTGTCTATGACAGCGATAATCGTCCAGCAAATATGTAAATACTATTATGTAACTGTGCATGGATTTGCAAATCAGAGCATGCTTTACAAAGAAGAAATGAATTAACTTTTGGATTCATAATTAATTTTTCAATTTAATACCATAATTTTTTATTTTATACAATAAATGACGATATGAAAACAAAGTTAAGTTTACCTACCATATGCTTCATAATTTTTGATTTCTTTTTTCTCTGCTGAGGATTCTACAAGGAAGATTTTTAAATATAAGGACAGTTTTTTAAGTCTTTTTTTTCTCTTCCTCTTCGAGCCCCATTTCTTGACAAATCAAGGCTGCTATATCCCACATTACTTTTAATGATAAATTTTTCCTCATTTTTATTAAATCATCTTTTAACCCTTTCAGTCCCAGTGATGCCATTTGGAATAATCATTTTCATAATTTTTTTGTTCAGCAATCTAAACCTGCCTCTGATACCAAATGGACATCATTAAATTTTTCGCTATTTTCCTCTTTTCAAATATATTTTTTATTCTTACCAATAAATGGCTGCATTATCGATTTTATCTATTCAAAAATTGTCTTTTTGAACTTCACTTCATTTAGCGAAAAGGTACACATTTACAGATACCATTTCATTCGTATTATTTTTAAATAAGTTAAAATATTTTATTTCAGATGCTTTTTTAAAAATTATATGTTATTATGTTCCGTTTTTTTCTTAATTTTTTTTCTTTTTGAACTTTCATCTTAGGCCCAAAATGAGTGCATTTCAAATATTTCATAATTTTAGAATGAATAATTCTATGCTTGGGACTGAAAGGGTTAAAGAATTCAAAAGAGTTCAAGCTTCTGAATAATCTTGTCAGTTATTCTGCCAAACGTGGCGCAAACTACGGGCTGGATAGACGACTAGCTAATCAGATGTGTGTCGTTCTGTCGACTTTATCATTACTCGATCTTCAAATTCGGACAGAAATCTTTTATGATGTTTACTGAAATGATTTAACTGAATTTAAATAACTTTAAGATGTGTTTTAGTTATCAGATTATTTGATACCCAGCTCTCCATACTTGTTTTCAAAAACGGTAAAGTTTTTTGCCAATGAAACTCTTAATTTCTTTCTAACGGGTGGGGACATTTGCTCCCCCCTACCCAGTATCGCAGCCTCTGTGTAACAAGTACAACGCAGGAAAGCGGACAAGCGCTTGAAAATGAGAATCTCGCATCTTTTCATCATAGCTCAGTTGAATTAAAATAGATTTTTTTAAAGCTATCACAATGCTTCAGATAGTCTTTGTTGCGATCACAAGAGTGCCTAAGTCATCCGGTTTTGATAGACTTTTCCCCTGAAAACATACTTACTTTTGGGATCATATAGTAAAGTCTAGTAGCAATAGTTGTTTGAAATCATTATTTGAAAAGTAGCTTATAATTCATTTGATAATGATTTTATTTTTGTTTTTCTGCATATGTTACATATTTTTTTATGCTTATCTTGGTATGACAAATCATTTTTAGTAATTTACATACTTTACATTTTAATCACATTTAAAAATCAAGACAATATTTCCAAAAACCTTTTCCACACAGAACTTTTTTAAGGGCTGAAACACTTTCGCGACCCCCCCCCCCTGTTTTTACTCGGAACGGTTTTATTGCAACATTTCAAAATCATATTTTACGAATGACAGAGGGCATATCGAAGAAGCTATTATACAATTTTACTTATGAAAAATAATTTTGTGTTTTAGATGTAAAAGGTTATTCAAAACAATTGTACCGATTACAAATATATATAACTTCCTTCTAAACAATAATAGGAAGAAAACATTTGATCACAAGACAGAAGTAAGCTTGAAGTTCTGTTTGCGTACGTAATAGTTGCCTTATGCGACTTCCCTTGGTTCACAAGGGCAGCCTCGAAGCGGTAGTTCATTTCACGTCATAAACTGTGAAGCCATTGATGCGCGTTCGATAGCCATATGTATGTTCTGTATACTATCTCAATCTTCTGAAATTACATCTTGTGTCTTCAGTTCATTGGGCTTAGTCGTCTGTCTTATTGCCTCCTTTGCGTACAAAAGTGAAAGAACTGAAGGCAAGCATAGAAAATGCTTGAAATGGACTACCGATTGGATGTTGCCCGTGTGACCAAGAGAAGACACATAGGGAAATTATTATGTACGCCAACAGAACTTCAAGCCTCCTTCTGTATTGTCTTCAAATATTTTCTTCCTATCGTTTTTTACAAGGAAGTTATAGAAATTTGTAATTGGTGCAATTACTTTCAATAACATTCTACACATAACACCGAATTATTTTTGCATGAATTAAATTATTTAATAGTTTCTTCGATATTTCGACGGTCATTCTTTAGATATGATTTTGCAATGTTGCAATAAAATCGTTCCGGGTAATAAAAAAAGGAACGTGAAAGTTTTTCAGACCATAATTTTATTAATCTAAGTAATATTTCATTATGCAATCTAATGGCTGAAAAGTATACGTTCAAGACATGTTAGTAAGGATTTAATAACTTTCGTTGTGCTGAAAGAATAAAAATATATGAGGCATTGAGAACCAGAGTGGACCACTCCACAATTTTCGCTTAATTTATCTATTCATTATATAAACATTGCAAGTGGACCACTTGATAACTGCTGCTTAGTATAATGCAATTAAAACTATTCTCTCTCTCGTTTGAGAGAAAACATGTTTTCCATTTCCATATGATGCCAGTTGAGCGGAAATTGCGAGTTGCTTCACTTTGGTTTTCAATTTCTGATATAATGACCGATTTGTTGTAACTAATGTGCCATACTGTTTACTCCAGTAATTTCACTTTTTTTAACACCAATTTATTAGTACTACTGTGTCTTGATTAAATAAAAACTATTAATATTATTACATTAAATACTCAGGTTCAAGATAAAGATTACTCGTATTTCATAATCACGAGACTAAGATTGTATCTCAGAGCCCACTCAGGATCTCCTACAGAAACCAATTTCATGGCGTAGACTAACACCTTGTCTCCCGCGCAACTGTTTCTTCCACTTATCACTTGATTTCTTGTGGCTGAGATCCGAAACAGTGACGTGGAGGTGGGTGGCACGACACTAACTATTCATCAATAGCTATATAATATACTCAGTTTAATCTTAGTTAATACTTTAATCTTAAAAATGGAATTATTCTGGCCGGTGATTATATTCGGGGCACTTATTGGTATTAGCAAATTATTAAGTCTCTTTGCCTATTCAAAAGTCTCTAGGGAGCCCTGGAGAAAATATAACTAAAATATGTGATATAAGCATTACTTGATATGACTCTTGATCCATGAGTTTATAATTGTTCCGACTTTGGTATAAGAATTAAAATATTTGAACTTGTTTTCGACGTCATGTCCAAATTTTCCTTATCGCTGTCTCAAATATAAAGAATAATAATTACTGCAGTAGCAGTTATTTTCCTATAAAATTTGAACAGACTACTTTATCTTAAAATGAATTTCGATAGAAGATAGTCAACATTAAGAATACAGGACACCTTGTTTTCATACTTGAAAACTCGAAATAATTGTTGTTTAGAATCTAAATGACATTAAAATATGACTAATAACGCATCAAAACAGGGACCAAACACAAAAATCATAAAAGTTATTTTATTAATATCGATGGTCCCTACTAACGCTTTTGTACATCATTTCACTAGACAGCAGCAATTCTCGGCTAAAAGGTAATACTGCAACTATGTTTATAATTTTTCATGGAATTTGGTACGATGACTGGAAAATGTTAGTTCCTGTGATTAAAAAAATTCATAATACATTAATTACAACCATCACTAATGAATGCTTTCTTCTTAATACCGCAATCAACCAGTCTAATATCGAAGTTTTACTTTCCAATACGCCAGTTTAAATTTATTTATTATTATCAATATGTTTTTGCCATGGATAGTTTTGATTAGCTATTTTTGTTATTTTGATTTTTATTCTCAAAACAATTTTTTTTAATCTGAAAAATACATCCTCCCATATATTGGCGACTGCATACTTGTAATGAATTTAGAAGTTATTTTAAACTCCATTCAAATATCTACAAGTTGAAATCATTTCACACATATGCAAAATTTTGCCTACTTGTAATTTAATGCCTTCCTTCAAAAAGTGGTAGATTTTCTAAAGTTTGCAATATTTACCATTTTTAAAAACCAGAATAGAGTTAAAAATGCTAAAGAAACAAATTATCTGAAATCTTAATATGTTTAAACTGTATAACATTAAAAAGAAGCACATAGAGATATAAGGGAGATTTTATTAGTAACAACAGAACAAATGCTCTATTACCAAAACTAAACGTTATTACTTCATGCAATATTGACAAAGAAACAGCATTTTCTTAACAAATTTTCTTAAGAGCTATAAAACAAACTGTAGACAAATTTTTTTTCGATAAATTTTAGTTTAGATTTCCTCAAGAAAAAATAAATTAATTAAATTAATACTAAAAAAATGTTATACTGAATTAGAACAAAAGGCAGCACCTATGAAAGTACAAATAATTCTGAAAAATTTCAGGCATTTCTTTGCAATTATTTGTGAACCCTCCAATGAATTTTTAACATGAGTTTACACCTTTCTGAAACACAGTTCCGATAAAAAAAATGAGGGCAATTTTCGTGTATGATTGACCATTACCTGGATAGTGATATTTACTGGTATTGAGGTTTCAACTGAAATATCAACATTATCGGTTTTGCAATGAAAAATCATATGAGACAAATAAACGAAATATATCTGAAAGATTTTCATTAACATTGCTGAAATATTTGTTTTAATATCTTTAAATAATTTTGCTTTTATTTCTCCATGTAAAATGACAATAGTATGTTAAATGCCTGCGGTTATTTAAAAATAATGTTTTTCTACATTTTCTGGCGTTTTTAGAGTACTTGTTTCTTTACAGCTTGAGTCACAAAATTATCGATTGATTGATATCACAGGATGGCATTTAAAAATAGTGAGGTATTTTACCACATTCCTCAATGATTAAAAAAGGACAGCATATAGTCCTGTGTTTAGAAGATATTATTGTCACTTATCATCGTTGACCGGATAAGTGATCATCTTTCTTTCAATACTTCTATGTTTTTGCTATCAGAAAAAAATTATGTATTTCCTTGAAAGCTATCAAAAAGAACTATCCATTATTAAAGAGTTCGTTACGTATTTACATTTGCATCATACGCAGCATTTGCTGTCCCTTCATCCTTTATATACTTATCTTGCTTTTTTCTTAGTATTAACCACATTATGAATACTACACCAGCAGAAAGCGCACAAGATGCTACTACAGTATAAATTAGCACTAGAGGTACTGTATCAATGTAAATGCTTATAATAAAAGGAATAACCATTTCACCAAATGCTGCACCTACACAAAAGCTAGAAGCCATTTTGTTCGTTACTGTCATATATTTTTCGATCCAGCCAATCGCTGCTGGGAAGAATGACGCTATTCCCACTCCTAACAGAATAGTTGCTAACCATACAGCCCATACTTCAGATCCCCCAAAAGATAATAAAACGAGAGCACCTATTGAGGATACAATAATATCGAACACAATCATCTGTAAATTACTAAATTTCATAGCAAGGAATACTGAAAGAAATCTTGAAATCGAAAATGCTGCCCAAAAACCTGAGGTCATGTAAGATCCAGTTGTTGGGGAAAGTTTCAAAGGTCCTTTAACTACATATGTCGTCAACATCTGTGCATATCCTATCTCCGTGCCTGTTTCTACAAACACTAAAATGATGTTAAGAAAAACTATTAGAAGGATAAAAGATAATTTTCTTTCTATAACTTTAGACTCATCATTTTGTTGTCCTTGTGTTTCCAGTGGAGAGATGATGCAAATGATTAGGAAAAGTGCTGTGACAAATATTGAGAAGACTCCAATGGCTGAGTAGGCATACGTGATGGGTGGAATCTCAAAATTGTCAACAAAACTATCATTCAGATAATTCTGGAAGCCTGGTTGGAGAGTAGTATTAGCAGCAACAGTAGAACTATTGTCAAAACTGTAATCTAATGAGTCGAAGTTGCCAACGAAGGGAGCAGCAATCAGAGGTGCTATGAGAGCTCCCACGCCAAAAGTAAAATGGAGTGCTTGATAAAATGGTGCGCTGTCTTTGCCCCACAAATTCAAGCAACATACATTCCCCCCTGAAAAAAATGAAAGAAAACGTTAGTTGACTTAATGTATTAATTAAAATGGAACACTGAAATCATTTCTCTAGATATTGAAGATTTTTTTCATAGAAAAGGAACACTTTTAGTAGAAAATATTAGATTAAGGAGACTGACGAGAAGAAGAGTCTTGATTTCGCATAGTACATAACTGACAGCATACAAAAAAACATTATAAACAGATAAGTATAGTTTGACAATGAAGAAGTATTTGATTAGAAACAAATTTTGTGCCTTTTTCACAAGTGATAATTTATCCAGTTATTTATATTATTTAAAGTTTAATGCTTAAATCATTAGCGGAAATAATTTCTAATATCCCCCCCCCCCGAATTCAAATAAAAAATAGAAAGACAAAAAATAAAAACACCTTCTGCTTAGTTCTGTTCAGAACCAAAAAAAAATAATAATAATTACGCCTTCTGACTTTATAACTTAATATAGGCTTTCAGAGGCGCTTACTCTTTTTGTTTTCCATTTAAATTACTGAGGATGTTTCATCAATATTCCTGGAGAAGGGTAATATTACGGACTTATAATTGCGCAACTCGTTATTTTCTCGAAACTCCTCGATTAAAAATAGTTTCTGATCAATCCAAGACTCTTACCAAGGTTATGGTTTCTTGATTGTAAAACACTGATGCTCAAATAAAGTGCACCTTATAGATTTTAAATCTTCATTCCTCGTGTTGACACATTGGCATTATAATGCTTATCTCAGACGTAAAAATAAAGAAAGATGTTTTTGCTAACTTAAGAAAAAATGTAATTTTTGTCTTTTTGCCTAATTATAACCAAATAAATACAACGTATGCTATCCTAATAGGCCACTTGTATTAGTTTGGATACTGTGTGAAACAATAATAGAATCCCCCAAAATAATTTTTTATATAGTGGCACTTAATGTGTCAAGTCAAAAGATTTTTGGACGAACAAGATATTAATTCAATAACAGGGCAGTACACGGAAATTTTTTTAAATTACTTTCTACATTGAGGACTGTGTTCTATTAACAACATGTATAAAAGTGAAAAGAATTCAGTCATATTATTTTTTGCAATGAAATATAAATGCATTTTTTGTCAAAGGCGAAGAGTTTAAAGCAAATTTTAAAACAAATGATTAATTTCACCATTTGTCAGATAAAGAAACATGGAAACCTATCTTATTTAAATATTCGATTTATATGACTCTTGCCCTACTGCTGAACACCAAGTTTAATCGAGGGTTTAAAAACAATGCGGTTGACGAAGAAATCAGATATCAGACATGTATCTTAATTAAATAAGTTACTACAAGTTTATATAAAAAATTTTCCTTTAAGTATATATAACAAATTTTATCCCACCAATTCTTAAAATGCGACATTTTTGCTTTACAAAGGAATTGAAATTGGAAGAAGAAATTAGTTAAAGCAATTTTTTTAAACTTGTTTTCTGTCTTGCCACATACACCCAATTTCCTTTACAGTAATTAATAAAATCCATATAAAATATGTATATTTCAATACGATTTGTTTACAAATGCAAAGAATTTAGGTTTTTATAGCATCAGCAAGATTCCACCCATGCAAAGCAAATCTACTTCGAAAGCAACGTCTGGATAAATTGTTTAATTTTCTCCATAACTGCTCTTCTCTTTCATGTAGAAAATGACCTCACACGAAAGTATAAGATCAAAGTGTATGGGATATCGAGTAAAAACGCGGGATTTCGTGATTAGGAAACAAATATTGTTCTTTTAGCAGATTTGTCTTGCACAGTTCGAGTAAGGAATGCACTGAATAATTTTCATTTATGCGACTAAAAAGTTTTTTTTCTTTGGTTTGTTTTGAGGAACATTTTTGCAACCGACACTGATTCACGAGTGAGAAAATTTATGAATCTCTGATTGAAATGATATTTTGCTCGAAATATACTTAGGAAAACTGGGCTTTGAAGAGAGATTAATCTTCTGAGCCATCATATTAATTTAGCTGAAACCATATATTATAGAACTTTCTAAAAATTATTTGTACATCAGTTAAACAGTCGAAGGCTTAATATCGAGTAAGTTACTGTAGTTAAATTTGAGAATCTGCTTATGGTAGAAAATACATGTTAAATTATTTTTGGGGGGATGATTAGGGATCCAATTCAGTTTTGAAAATATATTTGAAAAGATGTACTATGTGTCAAAAAAAAAAAGAATTGAAGCTGTGCTCTATGATGCTATTGGATAAAAATTCATTACCGTATTATAGGGTAGAACAGTTTCTGGTAACCCTATGAGTCAAAAACTGCAATTTTATATATAAGACGACGCCAATTGAAAATACAGCGTCACTCTTGTTTCAGTGTTTAAATTTGGTTTTTTTCATAGAAAGATAAATATATATATATAAATAAAAGATTTAAAACTTATTTATTATATATCCTGCTTTGAAATGCAGAAGATATGAAATTTAAAAATGCGAAATAAAGTCAAAACGCTTTTATTAAAGAACTATATTCATGAGACTCTAGAACAATTTTTTTAAACTTTTGAAAAGTTACAATAAAACATCATACTCGAAAAGATTTTGATATTTTATGATTAAAAAATTTTTTTTTTTTAGAATTACAGAAACGTTTGAAAACATAGCAGGAAACAACAGTTAACTTTTTGTTGATGAATTTTTGGTGGATAAATTTCTTTTATCAATAAAAATATGTCGAATATGAGGCGTTAGTTGAAAATAATGGATTCAGATCATTAAAGAAAAGGAAACTATTTCTACACTTAAAGAAAAGAACATTATTTCATTATAGACTGGACAAAACATGTTTCGAATTATCAGAGAAAGAAAAATAAACTTCCGCTAAAAGTAGAAGAAAAAATATCAGAATGAAAGAAACTATGTAACATTGTAAATAAAAATAGATGGCAGAGTATGTTTTAAAAAGAAAGAATGTGCGGCGGTATTGTTAAAAAAATTACGTTTCTGAATTTAGTAAACAGGTTAAAAGAAACCAACACGAAAATGGGATTTTTTGAGTTCGTTTAGTTTTTGAGTCACGATCGTTCCTCGGATAGGTTTTCCAAAGAAATAAAAAAACTATGCTTTGGAAAAACAGTAAAAAAGGCATATTTGCACTGAAAGAAAATTACTTAGAATGTTAAATAGAGCTTTTGTCTCGAAACGTGTAAAAAGAAATCTATGCTTTTGAGATTTTTGAAAGCAGTTGATTCGTAGAATCAATATTGTTTTGATTTTCAAATAGCCAAAGAGACTATGTACTTTTAAAATAATTAATTCTTAGTGATAGAGTTAAAATATCTTATTTTATGATCTATATACTAATGACTTATCCTTAACACATCTTGATAGAATAGATTTGCTCAACCGAAAAAAAAAATCTGCTGGCGAAAAAAAATTTCAGTAAGCTTAAAATTTACGAACCAAATCAGCATGGTGTTGGAAAATTTTGTTAAAACTTGCTCCTTTTCATTCTTGTTTCATTTTTGAACGATTACATGTAGAATCATAATCTAAGTGAAATATATATGTTTTTTTTATTCTAATCATTCTATATATTTGTTCTGACTTTGCTTTAATGCAAATAAGGCAGCAATTATTTAAAATCCGCTCCGAATTATGTTCCCCTATCTAGCTATAAGTCAGGTAATACAATAGTGTTCATTGTTCATGAACTCTCCACTACCAAATCTTCCGTAATTCATTCGAAAAATTCACCTTTCACATCACTACCAACAATTCCAACGATTTCCAAGTACAAAAAACAGGACAGAACAAAAAAAACAGTCCCAATTTTTAGGATGGTTGCGACAATAATAATCAATATAACCGGTTGTAATACATTATCAATTCTTCTTTATCGTCGCATCGGACAACACTAACAGCCGCGAATCATGGAGCTGAAACTGCATGAAACAATGTAACTAAAGGAAACATTCTACCCTTTCACTGAACTTAATATAACTCCTCTTTTATATATTTTATATTATACTCGGATTGTAACCCTCTATGTACTTTTCATAATATTCTTCTTTGTTTTATGTATAATTATGCTTGTTTTATGTATAAGTAATATGCTTTTGCTTTTCAATAAAGTTTCACATATACTCATCCAACCGACTGGGAGCCGTTTAGGTTCCGAGTTCGGGGGTATGCTGTGGTGTTATGTATGTGACGAGAAAAAAACCCGACAGAGACAGAATACAAAACATATCTTTACTGCTTATTTATATTTCTAGACCCTGCTGAGAGAGCTAAAAAATTGCCATGCTTATTGATTTAGTTTTTTTTCATGCGAACTAACAACTTCGTTTGCGATTTCTATCAAGTTGTTTCGTTCTTCATTCGTTTTTTTTCTATAATTTTTTTAAACATGAATTCTGCTTTAACCCTCTGACTGCTTACCCCACAAATTCCGCGGGATGGAAGCAAGTCTATTTTCTGCTTCATCCTGCGATTTTCATAGGCTAATGTGTTTACTTAGTACTTTTGTAGCGTTGGATCATATTAAACTAATAAAGCTTAGTACATAAATAACAATTCGCTTGGCTCAACTGTATATGAACACGTTTGGAAACGAGCATCTAAATAGTGATTTAAAAAAATTAGCAATCAGAGGGTGAAACTTGAGTCACTTGTGTCGACATATTTTTGTTTTTATAAAATATTTTCTTTTGATAATTAAATTTTGATTGGTGCAACATGAAAAATTCTGTCTCTTGCACCATAAGACCTCCAAACACTGACTAATCAATCTTGAAATTTATAATTATTGAATAGTCGAATTACGATTTACCTGTGTCCAGACATCCTAATGTCATCCCATTAACGGCCATAAGAGCAGTTAATACTCCTATACTTCTACTCCATGGAATTCCCAGCATTGTTAGGGAGGCAACAAAATTGGCTACAGTAAGGATGATTTGTTTTCGGGGAACCAAGTCAAATAAAACTCCTCCTGTAAAATAATTAGACAAGTTAAGCAATATGTTCTATATAAATATATTACCATCTAAAATTTAATTTATATTAGCATAAAACGAAATAAGTTGAAAACTCAAAAGAAGCAATAAATAGGAAAACTAAAAGCAAATCAACATCGAAATTAAAATTCAGCCATGCTTTAATAAACGAAAGAAGGCGAATCAACGAGACCGTCTGATGATTAATAAATTTTTAATATAAGCACACACGAGTAATGAGATATTTGATAGCATGCATTTTAGCATCAAAGTGCGATAATGACAATGCAATTATTTCCAAATTCTTTTATTAGTAATGTAGTGATTACGTTAAATGACAGTGTAAATAATTTCTGATTCAGTTATTATATAGTAATTTCATTATCAGGTTAAGCGGCAGCGTATTTGTTTCCAAATTCAAAGCCAGGGAGAGCACGAATACATGAAAAACAAGACATTAACTATTCACAAGGCTATAGCAAATTCTGCTTGGAAAAATCCTCCCACACATGATTGGTATGCCGGGAACCGTCCTGGTCTGTCACTAACAGTCCGTAGGCACAAGATCCGCTCAGACTGCATTGGCCAGGTTGCGTAGTGGACACATTAAAAGCTTAAAATTCATCGATAGGGAAAAGACTTTTTCTTCTTGCCCTTGTTCCTGTCCTGCTTCTCCTGCCCATACCATTGACTGCATTGGCGCCTCTACGAGGCAGCTGTGGAGTGGGGAGGGCAAAGGACTTGTGGAGTTGTTAGAGCGACATGGTGTCATGGACCTGGTCTAATCTTGGGCCAGGGGGACATGAAACAACAACAACACAAGACATTAAATACAACAACAATTGTTGACATCAAAATGAGAAAGTGTTCAATCTCTTTACACATAAACTATACTATATGCCTTTCTGTAAAGCTGATGTAATAAGGTAATCCACTCGGCTATTCGCTAATAAGCGAAATCAAACTTTTATGATTTCACTAGAATTACTATTATAATTGGTTGTATGATCAATATTATATAACAGAAAGAACTTTGGTATTTCGCTTTTTTTATCAAATAAGAAAATTATTCAATTTTAATACGTTTAGTCCACCATGGTCAACTAGGTCAATGAATGAAATTGATTGCCAAATACAAATCTTAAAGAAAAGTGTATTTAATCAATACCTTAAGTGCACACGAAAATTATTTCTACAAATAGCACGCTTCAGTATCAAATTGCAAAAGTTAAGCGATTAAGAATGGGAGAGTTTTCGAAGCATTAAGTTTAGTCGGATATATTATTATTTATTATTACTTTTATGATAAAAATGAAAGCATAGCTTCACAATTAATTAAAATTTGTATTCAATTTGCGCTTAAAATTTTTCTTGGTATCTATACTGTTCATCTCTTATTTTGTGTTCGTGTATCTCTAAAATAATCAGTTTTATAACCTTCAAATTATTGATTTATATAAGTTCTTGACTTATAGTAATTTAATTTGAAAATATACAGTAAATAATGTTCCGCGAACAAAGTTTTGATAGATACGGTTTTTTCCTGTTTTGTAAACTGAATCAAGACAATTTATTAAATCGATTACGTGCAAAAGTATTCTAAGTTTGCAAGAAAATACAGTTTTGCCGAAGAAATTCTTTTCTTCATAGAGATTAAAGAATTCGCAACAAAGGAAAACAAAGTCAGTTTAAAACTGCCTTTGAAGCATAATCACGCATTTATTCTTATATTGCCCATTAAACTTTTTTATATTGTTTAAGTTATGAATACAGTAAAAATCAGCAGCAAAATAAAAAAATTAAAAATTAAAAAATTTGAAATTTTAGGTGGGAAAACAATGAGTAGACTATGGGATTTCATACAAAGAAAATGATTCTCTTGTGAAGGAATACAAAGGAAATGATGCTCTTGTGAATGAATAAAATGATAAACCAGTATATGAAATAAACAATAAACAGATAGCAGGTGCAAATTGATAAGAATAACAGCCTTATCAATTCTTTTTTCCACCTGCTTACCCAAACTCACTTTGAAATTTTATATCAGATGGTAAGTATTTCTAATTTATATCTTAACATTTTTATTTATAGTTTCAAAAATGAGCGATCATGCAATAGTAAATTTCTTTTTTAATATTTTTATATTTTAAAGACTAGAAAAAAGAGTTTAAATTCGGTAAATAGCAAAATTTAATGTAAAGCACACATTGGGAGAATGTTATCATGATTGCGATTCATATGTGTATTGTCTTTATTGATGAGATAAAATATTTCTCTGGTCGAGAACACAGAAAAGCGTTTTTCTGATTTTAAGAGATAATTTGTGAATCCATTATATATTCCAAGGTCAAATAATACTTTTAAGCTAATAAACCTTCTCGAATTTTCAGTAGGAGAAAGTATCGAGAATGGTTAGTGAATATTTTATTTAATAATAGGGATTTTTTAAATACTTTCGTTTTTTTTTTTTTAAATACTTGTTTCTTATGGAATTCATTCGAACGTTTAGAAGGAAGTTTTTTTTAACAGTAGAATAAAGTATCTTTGCTGAAACTCATCAATAAACAAATATTGAATTTAACCCTCAATCAGACACAATATTTTGAGTATCAAGTATAAGTGAGGTTGACGGCTACATTATAACTCGGGAAGTGTGCTTAGTGGAGTAGTTGTACCCGTCAGGAGGTTAAAAAGATTTGAACAATTGCTGTTGGTAAAAAAATATTAATATTTACCAAGAAACTACTTCAGAAGTTAAAATCGTAAATGATAGTTTTTTTTTCAAAATTTCAGCCCGTGAAAACAAAATGCAGCAACGTCCGTTCACGAATTTCCGATTTCATTGCATGGTAAATTCTAGAGCAACATATTTACTACATTTTCCATGGAACCTCGGTTTATTTTAAAAGGTCAAAGAGTAAAAGGACCATAAAAAATGTAAATGTAAAAGAGGTTCTGCTATTAGAGAATCCGCTGTCAAAGGGTTAAACGTTAAATTATTTAACACGATACATTCTGTTTTGGGAAGAGCTATTTTGATCCTACTAAAGGTCAATGGAAAACTTCTGATGTTCAAGGATTCAACGTAATTTTTGTTTTGAATAATGACGTCTATGAATGGCATAATTTTAATTTAGAAATTTAAAAATCTGATGATTCGCATACACGTGTCTGACTCGTGAATAGTAGTCACGAGGTTAAAATGGCCTCTTTCATTCTTATATGCTGGACGAATAATGATTTACGTCAATCATGTTGGAAATTTAACACAACAAACCCATTTAAAAACTGCGACGCACTCGTTTACAAATGCCATGAAAAACTGGTGTTCTTTAACTCTGACGTCATGGGCATAACCAGATTTGTCCGGTTCTGTATTGTGGAGAAACTTTAATAAAAAATTTACAAACGCCAGAAATGTTTTTCTGAAGCCCTTCTGAATTGATTTCAATCAATCTTAACATTTTCTTCGATTTGAAATGCATGATGCAAGTCATTTAATTAAATATACCATTCTTGGAAGAAATTCGAAGCCAGAACAACTGAAACGAATCGCATGATAGTAATTGGTACTCTGCATATTGCAGTTTCTGTTCCATTTTATCACTCTCAAATGATACACGTGACAAATAAAAACAACTTAGAGATTCATGCAAATTAGACAGTAGCCATGACTTTAACGGTTGTCTTGCCATGAAATAAAAATCTCTGAATAATCCAGACATAAATTTATTTTATGCTTTTAATCCTATTATCGTGGACAGTTTTTTTCGAACCTGTCGGTATACCTCTAGTTCTCTTCCTACCATCAGCCGACTCGTATTTAGTTTTGTTACTAAGTTAACTAATTTATACTTAATTTTATTATTTATTATTATTATAAGCTTTGTTAAGTTATGATCAAGTATATACCGTTACCTTAATTCTATTTATAGAAATAAATTTTAAAATGCTTGTAGAAGCAACAACAACATTTTCAAAAGTAAAATTCTTCTTTTAGCCATTGCTTGTATTGAATCGGAGGAGTTATGGGATTTGAAGCAACAAAGGCTGTAATCCCCAGGCCATTGTTTATTTAGCGAGTTATGCATCGAATAATCAATTTTTGGATTTTCCAAATCGCAACCCAACAGAAATTTAGAAGACGGGAAAATACCCCATTATTTCAACAATATGATATTCCCAGTATCTAAACTGTGTTCTACCTTGAGAAAAAGAGAATTCACAAGTGTAGGTAAAACTGAAATATGTGTTTAGTAACATATATTTCAGTTTTACGTATGTTTGTGGACGTGAATGCTATAGCATTCAGTTTCAATGTGGTGCAAAAATGACATGAATGCGTTAAAATCAAATTTATGAGCCACATTTTCATGTATCCAATTCCATATAACATTAATTTTTTGAAATTATTATGCACTTTAAAGTAATGGCTAACTTCTTCATTGAATATTTTCATTTTGTTTCATCATTTCGTTGCGTATTCAAAAAGTTCTGTTAGTTGCAGCATTGTGTAAATTAGAAGTGTAACACTTTCATAGCGTTATATCCAGAAGGCTTAATAAATCATCTGTCTATTTTCACAGTTCACCAAAATATGCACTGTCCGTGAATGTGTTAACAGAACACCCTGGAATGGTAACGTTACTTCGCAATTTGAATGGGAAAAGGGTCAATTTGACTTAAAGTTACCATTCCAGGGTTAAGCAAGAGAATATGTAGAAAGCAGTCAAAACTATTTAGTATGCTTCTGAAGTCAAGAATTTTCTGGTGAAATTTTTCATCGTAAAAAATGGATTAGAGTTACTTGAAATGAATTCAAAATTTTTTAAACAAAGTAATCACCAAGCTTTTATCTTTCATTTTGTTTTAGCCAAAAGATAGCAAATTCTAGATACTGCTATAAATGATCTAAGCAGCTTAAATGGGTAGGTCGGTTCTTAATCGCTCAGGATCTACGTGCGGAAACAAATTAGACTGATAACGGTTCGTAATCGTTATTATTCCAGATACGCGGAATGTTTGGGTAGAACTGATGCCTTCTAACATATGATCCTTGAATTCCAATTTGTTTCAAATATAATCACTACAGTGCGAACAAAAGTGTGAATTAAATGTCCCCATGAAATTTTGAAGATGGTTTAAAAATGTTTCGCCGTCGACATTGATCGTGACTAAGAATAAAGATTGTGTTTTAATGTCGACATCAAAATGTAATTTTCATTTAAGATATTAAATTGAATGTTATCGGTATTCTGAAAAGTTTTCGCATCTTATGAACTAAATTTCTGGTTCATTCCGATTTGTAAGAATTTTTATAAAAATGGTGTGCCTTTTTAAGCTGAAGTAAAAGTTAAGAAAACTGTGCTATTTAATAAGCTACTATTAATAATATTATTGGTCTAAGAAAGATGTCCGATTTTTAGTAGTAGCTAGAAGAATTGCAGGGACATGTGTGTTATTCATGTAAACTCACAAATTAAAGCTACAATTACATTTCCTACAGGATGATTTTAAAGCTACCTTAATTGATCATTAATTGTCCCACTTGCTAAGTGTTAGAATGTTCTTTCCTCAATTATTTCGTAGTTATCCTGAGAAGTTTCTGTCTGCAATAAACTTTATTTCTCGTGCCAACAAATATTGTATCAAAACCGAGACTTTATAGTTGCCGCAGTGTATCAGCTATTTTGAAGTACAGGGCATATTTTGGTTATTTCAATAGTCGACGTGCAGCAATTCAGTAGGCGATTCATCAATCTTCGAAATAATGCTTTCATTTGTTTGGTTACGCCATTGAGGGTGACGGCTCAGGTACAGTTCTTATCATGTGACCAGGATTCACTATTACGAAGTTCGTTCCTAGCAGTCTTTGTGTAGGTTCAAATCGGGACGTTACTAAATTAAGAACTTAATCATAACAGCTTATTATACTTTCATTCTCATTAAACTATATATAAAGTTCCGTTTTGAAACTTTGTAAGTAGTTTCATTCTATACTATTTTTCTTCTAACTTACATAAAAGTATTTTAGAAAAATTATTGAAAGTTCTGAATGAAGGAAAATAAGTTTTATATAAGATCTACTGATAGGAAGACTTGAAATGTATTCATATTGATCAATCAATATTCTTAATAGTTGTTTTTTTAGTAATTTTCATTAAGTAGTAGATATCATATAATTTTCAATAAATACGTTGAAATATAATTTTAAATAGTTTGTTGGTGCAATCTAATTCCTCTTGACTTTTTATAATCCAGGTTTATAAACAAAGAATATTTTTTTGTAGGTTAATGTTTGTGAAAATGACATCGGCACATTCTCTTCTCCGTTTCCTAGAATTTGTAGCGATTCTTGTAATCGGAACATTGACTTTCGCTGGTGAAATGATTATAAGGTTTGGAAGAATAATTTGTTGCTGTTCGTACTTTTCCAAAGAGGAATTTGAAATGATATGAAAAGAATGAACATTTTATTATTCAGGATGATATTAGATTGCTCGAAGAGGCTAGTTGGCCTTTCTTTTGTGTTTTTACTTGTCATGGCTGTAAATTTTCTTAATTATTTAGATTCGAATTTTATGAGTTATTGGTTTCAAAAGCAAGCACATCTGAAAAGTCTGCCAAAGCAATATCCACAGGCTCAGATGTAAACATTTCCCACGAAAACAGAAACTCGTTTTCAATGAGTCTAAATATCTCAACGTTAACCATCATATGTTAATTCAAAAATACATTGTAATAACTAAGCATATTAATTGATACTCTGTAAATTATAGATTAAATAAACTGTGTTTTAATCCTGAGTTGTCGCATTGTTTCGGAATAAAAATAGTTTTTCTCTTTTATTTTTGTGTAGTTTTATCTGGTTTGTATTGGGTTAGTTATTCTTGGAAAGTTCAATATTTTGTGTTTGTGTGTATTAATGGCACAAGAGCCTTTTTTTGGCTAAATTGCGTTTACTTTTTTTGAGGATTAGTAATGTGTTGCAACAGTTAATTTAAAACACAATTATGAACTCTCAATAAATAATTTACAAAAGCAGAAGTTATGATCATCTGTAAATGATTTAATTTCTTCACAGACTTGTTTGCTAAATTCTTAACCTCCCAGCGGGCTCGAGTATGCAGGATATTCCTATATTGTGCATCGTATTACATATTTATATAGTGTTTTACAAAAATATGCCACTTTTTATTTATGTCATCTGTATTTATTAGCTTTCTACTAAACAAAAATTATATAAAATAAAAATTTCACTTCCATTTATATAACGATATAAGTATGCAGTTCGATGCGCAATATAAGTATCTCATGCATACGCTGGAAGGTGAATTACGATTATTGGATGATTCGAAAAACGCAAGTTTATCCGTCTGCAATCAACAAATTTCTCAACGGGGATATTTACAACTATATCTAACGGGACATTAAAGCTCTCAAATTCTTTCTTGTAAAGGAAGGATTCCTTTATAACTTACTGGAATAAACGAGATGAATTGTATTTCATAATGTTATGGAAACTACACAATTTGTAATTAAATTTCATGGAAGGTGTGAAAACGAAGAAAGAGGAAGCAAAACTCGCTTTCGAAAATAAAAGAATGGCGTGCGAATAAACGCGACTGTCAAAAACCGTTTTCAGTGGTAGGGAAAAGCTAACTGATAAAATCACTTAGCATTGTTTTGTCGGAGGTTTCTATAGGACGCATTAAATGCATCCCAAAAAATACTTTTCTGTTCGGCGGTTTTCACCGAAATGTATTGCTACAAACATGAAATAATCTCTTTCATTGATTCATCTCAATCTATGAGAAGATAATCGAAAAAGATCTTGCACACCTTGAACGCGTTCGCTGCCACCACTCGTGTCTGAGATTCGAACCATCTATTGCAATAGATGAGCTCTTCTCTGCTATCTCGCAACTACAGTAGAGAAGAGTACTCGAACTAAATATTAGGTGTCAATCGTTTAGGATTCAGACGGCGACGAACGCGTTAACCGCTTCACCTACAATAACACGTTTGTATCGTGCATGGAATGACAGAATTTGTGATATTTGGAATTAAATCAAAACAGAAAAATCATTTGGACAAGCTTAAGTATTTCAGACGTGCTTTAAGTTCTTGTATGGATTAAAGTAACAATAAATGTCCGAAATAGGATGCCATCCAATTCAAGAGGTTAAATAAATTCGTAGATTCAGGGGTTGAAGCAGTCTACGAGTTTCAGAAGAGTTAATACTAAGAAACTAACGAATGGAAATATATTATTTTCGTGAGTTGGCGTTTGATCTATAAATAGGTGTGTATAAAGCTGTGCATTCATCAGAAATTCAAAATTCTTTTTGCTAAGGGAGAATAAAGTCCAAGGATGAGAGAGAAAATATTATAGGCGAAATTACTTTCAGTAACCTTCCATCGAATCCGCTTCACTGTTATCGAATCCGTTGAATGAGCTTTCCGAACTTGTTTGGAAAAATATGTGTTAGCAATCATTAATGTTTTTTCTAACGACTAGAAATCGTCGCCTAACAAGCAATGCCACTTAATTCAATTTTTTGAAATTTCAAAGAGGAAGAAAAAACTGAATTTTCCGCAACCAATAACGAATATATCTGAATATTTATAACATCTGGATATGAACAGGAAACCTCTTATTCCTACCAGATGCGATGTTGCATGTTAACCGACGAAACATGCCTTTAAGTTTAAAGGTATGTAAGTGTTTGGTTCTTTTCAAGCGATTTTTGTATACCTTTCCTTCTTGAAGACTTTATATGTCCCTTTTCTACGACATATATTGTGTTCATATCACTTTACAATAACTTAAAAATAAAGAAACGTGGCTTTATAATTATAGACAGTGATAAACAGGGATTTTTGATGTTTTAGGGGCAGGGGAGGTATGAATCATTTACAATCTATTTAATTGCGCACAAAGAAACTGTTCAAACAGAAAATATTAAGTCATATGTTCTTCGTATTGTCATTTGGCACAGGAGCAAGTAATACGTTTCCGTTTCTCGTCGTATATATTATGCAAAGAATTTTTGCAATGCTCTTTGCTCATTTTCAGTAAAGCGAGAACGATTTTTAGTTACTCTAAATGTTTTCGAAATAAAGTTTTCTTTTCTATATTGCCTACCTGACAAGGACCCAATAAGATAGCCAGCTGATCTTGCAGTGTATATAAATGCGATGTGTTGCATATCTGTATTGACAAGGTTTTGTAAGTCCAGTAAGGTTGGTCCCGGAATAGCGACACTCATACCCTGAAAAGGCAAGAAACAGAAATAAGGACAGTGTGGTCAAAAAATCTAATATTATCTTAAGAGAGAAAAAATAAAAATGTTATGTTCTCAAATCGTGATCTTTATATGTAAGTAATGATTGCTCGCACATAAGAATATTTTGCTAGACTTCAGATTTCCTTCTCAGAAATCTTGTATCTTCCTCCTAATACATCATGTTTTCGTGTAACAATTCATAATCTATCTCTGAAGCAGGAAGCCGTCAAAACAACAGTTACAGAACTTTAGATACTGAGGAATACTTAAAATTTTAACTCCAGAATTACGAGGATATTTTGTATTTAATTGGTTCCAGAAAAACTCCGGTTTGATAATTAGTGCACTCCTTAAAATCACCTGAATTCAATAATTAGAAAATTAAAATTCCAAGAGTTAAATTAATTTCCAATTAGTTCATTAATTTATTTTCAACATATCAAATGGCAGCTGCCCCTATGGCTTCAGCGTTAAATGGACCTTATGCACAGTTTGGGTTCGAGAGTATAGAAAAACAGCTGTGGAGGAATAAACAAAACGATCGGCCTATAAGTGACTCAGAAATAAAAGCAGTTCTGAGTCAGCTGTTTAAAACTGACCACTGGCTGCCGCCGGCAGGTCACGTGTCGGAGGATGTGACGTCACATGCATAAAGTCCATTCCGGTATACACGTCCGCTTTCTGGTCGGACAAATCCTTAGCAACAAAATTTTCAAGAAGCGATTAGCGACATGAGGTACATTCATAGAAAGTTGGTAGCGCCTACAAACCTCCGACCTCTGGGGAAAATTCTGCGCAAAAGTGCAGCTAGTTACTTGCTCGACACCGCAGCATTGCGGGACTTACTATTTGCATGATGTTTTCTTTTTGAAAGCAGATCAAAGAGGTAAACCACGTATATTGACAACAGTTTCAAAAGATCAGCACCCTATTTTAAATCTCTCTCTAATTACAAGAGTATCAAAACTTAATGTTGTGTGCAGTGTATAGAAAGATTTCATTATAAAGTATAAGATTAAAAGTTATTGTCTATATAGGGTCATTTCACACATAAATATAAAATTGGTGCCGGAGAAAGATAAAAGAAATATATGTTTCAATAAATTATTTCGAGTTTCAATGTTTTATTCAAAATTGCTTGTTGGTTTCTAATTAATCAGCAAAATGGTGCTGTAATCAGTACCTATATTTATTTGAATATTCAAAAATAGAAATATGACAAGGATAAAATTGCTTTGTTCATAAATTAAGAAAAGTAAATTACGAGTATTTTACTTTGCGAGGAAAATTTTATAATTTTTAACTGAGCCGTAGTATGGATGTGATGGCTGCATTTGTAAAAAATACTTACGCCCACTGCTGGTATGTCTCACACTAATAATAATGCCAGAAGTAGACCCATTCCCACCACATAAAATAAAGGTGACGCCAATCAATACCGTTCCCATTCGTTCATTTTACAATAAGATAGACTAAAATAAGGTTAGCGGTACTTTCCTGCCCTCTTTTAAACGATATGGACTAAGGCTACAGTACAATTCTTCAATACAGTTCTAAAGGATGTCTGATAAATATAAGCCTTAATAATGTGTTCGCTTGTCGCTTAACTTAAATAAAGCAGGTGGAATATATCCGATTGTTTCCCAACTAGCTATTTTGGGCATTATGACCGAAGCTGGCTTTTGCGCAGAAATAAAAAGGCCATTAACTCTTCTGCTGGAGGCTTTCGGATATATCCGAAGTACGTTCCACAGCTGTCATTCTTCAGTATAACGCTGTGAAAGGGTTAAGCAAATAACTGGAGTGTGTATGAAATCTCACAACGAATTTACACCGATTCACTTTCATTCATATTTTTCGAAGAAAGACGATAATTGGTAAAACGCGGCTGAAGCATTTATTTGTAAATATACTCCAGTTCAATCAAGTCATCCTGTCAGAATTAAGCATTTCTCTGGTTACTAAAACTGTCAGAACTGTCTTTTCTGAAAGAAATTTGAATGCAACGGTAACTTTTTTTCTCCTGTCTAGGATTCGAATTGCAGTTCTTGCGTCAATACTCTATGGGCATTGCTTAACTTCAAAGATTAACAGATGGGACGATTTTACAGAAGTTCCTAAATATAACCATAAAAGGAAACTGAAGCCCCACGTGCAAGTGCCTAAGTGTAAAAAGTAGAACCGGTTCAAACCGAAAATTGCACAGAGCTTCATTTACTCGATTTTTTTTTCCTTTCCATGTTACTATGCTGGACACAAAATGCTTTTATCCCCTGATAGACACAAACTACTCTTCATAATCTCCAGATGCAGGAAAAAAAGTTACTTTACACATCAGTCCCTGAAAGGAGATGTTAATGAGAGAGAGCTGTAAATTCATCCAACCAAGTAAGGCAGCAAACACCGTCTTCCAAAACAGTTTCGAAATCTCTAATCGGAAGCGATAAAATGATCCTCGACAAACCAAACATGTTATTAAGCAAGACAATTTGTCGTTCCAAGAACTGACTTGATAAAATTAGAAGACGGGATCAGATCCAGAGGATCAGTATTTTTATTCTTCAACAGACAGAAATGGGAGTCTCTTTTTCAAATAACACTTATTCATTAAATTCTCCAACGAAAGTTTCCCATTATAGAATATAAACAAGATCAACTATTTGTGCGAATCGAAAATTTGAGTGAGAGGGATGAAAATATCTAACGAAATTTCAATATTTCGTTTAACTAGAAATAAATAATTTTATTGACCCATTTCTTTCGTATTTGTGATGTAATGGACGAATGAATGAAATGTTCTAAAGAAATCAGACAGTATTATATTTGTTGGAGTAAAGAATTTTCAAAAACATTATTCACTGCTAAAATTATACAGAAACAGGCTATCTAGAATCAGGACAAAAAGGGGTATAGTCAGGTCTGAATTTTCTGTGTATCCGGATTTTCAGAGTACATTTACAGTTCGGAATACTCCGTCTGGGGATTATAGGATTTTAAAATATAGTTTTTTGGGGGTGGAGACGGGTAGAATAGGTCTCTTTTAAAATTTGACTGTTTGGACAAACTAAATTAATTTTTGGATAAAGAAACTGCAAATAGTTTTTTATATGTTATAGTGACTCTATAGTATTAAACCAAAACCTGAGAAAAGAATTTTCCAATAAAGAGAGAGGGTATCGTCTATATTAATCTTTTTGTGTAAATATTCAGGAAACAATGTCTGCCATCGAAACAGAAGGCATTTTCAATGGAAGGTTATTTGCAGAATGAAAAAGGCATCAAATTATCAACAAACATATACACAAATATTCGAATTATTAAAATCTGGTTTAACTATTTGTGATAGAAAATAATCCTTCTCGAATAGCTTTTAAATCTTATCTGTTTCGGAAGCAAGCTGAATGAGAAAAAAGTTATTACTATTTGTTCTAAAATCAGATATATTTTATAACTCTGCATTTAAGTGTTTTTTTAGTCATTTAAAGTCGATAGTAATTTAGACAATTTTTTTATTCAGTTTATTTATTACGCATCAGTTTAGATGCTTTAAATAAATAATGGATAATTTATAAACAAAAATTATCTTTTTTTGTGTGATTATATTTTTTATAAATTACCAAAATATAGATCAAAGCATACATTTTTCTGTTTAATAAATAGAAATAAAAATTGGAGGTATTAAATGCTGGCTTTTTTATTAATTAGCAGCTTGTAATGTTGGCTTTTTTATTAATTAGCAGCTTGTAACTGAGACTTTACAGCATACCAATCTTAATTTGAAATGGTGCTGCCCGGATAAAATATTCGAGGTAGACAAATTAATATCCTTCTTCATATTTTCTGCTTATAACCAATTACACATACGCGACATTTGAAATGGAACCTTTCCACACACACTTGTAAACTATTAAACCTTTTAGAACGTAACTATTTTATATTGGACGAAGAGTTTTATTTTGGTTTTGAGACGTCTTACAGACCAAACTTCATTCAAAATAATCGTTCTTTTCCTGTAGGTTTTGACCGATCTTTCAATGTCGCAAGACACAGACTGGTAGCGACGACTTTCTGAAGACAGCACCGCGATTATCGACAAGGAACTACGTTTCAGTTCTTCCAACAACGTGATAAATGTGAAAGGGTGTCATAAATTTCACGTCCAAAGATAACAACTCTGGATAGTCTCTATTTGTAAATTTTTCAACAAAACAGAGAGTGTTAGGATCCATTAAAAGAGGGCATTGGACTCGCGCCGTCGTTGCACTTATCAATGACTTATCGCTACTTTTAGATGTTCGGCATTAGTTTCAATTTTTAATTAAATTGTAGTGAATTTAAAATATAAGCTACAGCAAACAGATTTCCTGTTTTAAAAAATTAAGGGAGATTCAACCCTCTAGTCTGAAATATCATAGCATGATTATGTTTTAGGCTTGATTCGCCTGTCTTGTCTTCGTTTGGCTTGATTGCAACAGCCATTGCATTCTGTGTGTAACGATTTTTACATCACGCAATTTACAGAAAGAATAAAAGCATAAAAACATTTAATGTAAATAAAAGAGAAAGTAAAAAATCTGCTTTGAATATCGTGTCCAAAGAAAGCAATTTTTTAATCATGGTTTTACCATTGTCAAATCATGCGAGTGAAAGATTTGTTGAAACAATACAATTGCCTTGCATTTTATTGCAACAAATAAAAAGCAGTACTATAAATTGCACCTAAAATAAATTTTTAAAAAATGTATCAAAATAGAGAAAAAAAGTTGCACAGAAATTAAATTGGTATCAATGAAAAGCTAAATTTTTGAACTTTAAAGTGGTGTAAAAATGTTTTTGCGCGATAATATGCTTCGCATCAATTGAGGAAACAGTTAAAATTTCGATTGATTTTTATTTAATTATAAATGTAATTAAAATTTTGAAAAACCCTTTCTAAATGAGTACCTAGTACCCAAGAAGTAACTGCGTGCCAAACTTGGTAGCTCTAGATGCAACGATTTGTCCAGAAGAGTTTTTGAGCGATTTTCTAAACATGCATCATCCAATTTACAAAAAGTATGCTAGTCTAGAAATATTATCATGTTAAAAAATACTTTCTAAAGGCTATTTGAAAAATATTCTGATACTAGATTCTTAGATTTTATGTGACTCGTGATGCTCAACCGGAATGATTTTAAATAAACGATTTCCTGTTGAAGGAAGTGATGACTAAGATATGCAGAGAAAAAAAGTTCTTATAAAAAGTAAGGTAACAAAATATCTACATTTCAAATCGAAATATGCGATTCTTGTTCGTTAGTGGATAATGAAGAATCTCATCTTCATACTCACCAACATGAGAAAGCACAGGTACAGGTTGCATGTCTTGAAAATCTTTATTCCCTTTGCCGTAAGTATCGCCATTTGAATTCTTTATAGTTCAGAAATCAGCTAAGACAGTGAATTTCTGAAAAAAAGAGACTTTATAAAGCGATTATTTATTTTTTTCATTTCTATTTGGTTCTCATGAAACATTGAAAAATTCTAAAGAAATGAAAATTTTCTGATATGAAAATAAATTCTAACATAAGCTTTTATATTTACTGCATGAAAATATTACAGTGGTGCCCAAAATTGTGAAAACCTTTTGAAATTTGCACATTATTTCGAATATTTCCCGAAAGGCTAAATGGATTTTCCTTGAACTTCGACCATGTAGATATAGGCTTAAACACCCAATTTACAATGAAGATTCGGTCACGAGGGCATTTAGGGGACCGACGAGAAATTGATGAAGACGAAAAGGGATTTTGGCTCACCCCGCTTCACAAGAAGTTGATAATGATTTGCAACTTTTTTCAATAGTTATGTCTAATATACACATTGCTTACATGCATTTTCGTAGAAATAGATAATATATTCTGGAAGTTATAAAAGTTTTCTTAAAACATCCGTGATTTTCCAGCATGTTTTTTTATTGTAGCGTGCAGAGTTTTAAACGAAACTGTACGAAACTTATAGAATATACGTAAATATATTAGCAAAGCATTATGTAAAAAGTTGAAATAAATACTTTGAATATTAGAAAAATATGAGTATTTATAGTAAATAATTTTCTACTACGTATGCGCAAAAGGTAGCGTAATTTTTCTTTCATGACTTCAGGGCCAGATATACAGGAAAACTTATATAAAAATTCCAGTTCAATACGTTAATATTCGTGCCCATATCGGCATTGCAGCGAGGTAAATTTCGGTACACTCTAAGAGAAGCTAAATGAAAAGGGTCCATGCCTCTAAATGCCCCCGTGACCGAATTTTCAATGTAAATTGTGTGTTTAAGTCTATTATATACATGGACGAAGTTCAAGGAAAATCCATTTAGCCTTTCGGGATATATTCGAAAAAATGAGCAAATTTCAAAAGGTTTCTACAATTTTAACCACCACAGTAAATAGAAACGTCTTTGAAAATTCCTAAAAATATAATCAAAAGAGATGTGTTAAAAATAGAAAGAAATCCTAAATTTTTCATTCAAGTCAATAAAGTCAAGTTTCATTGTGGAATCAAAGGGAAATAATCTTTCAAGTTCACATTCCGTGACCATGAAAGAGGATGCGCTTTATGCTGGTATAAAACATATAAATGAATAACGAAGATTTAGTTTCATTCTTTATGAATTCTAGAAGCGCTTGAAGAAGTTTCACTCTATTGAATTGAATTGAATTCTTTGCTTTACTCGATATATTGAACACATTTCCTCCAATATTCTTCGTAATACACTTTGGTATTTGATTACAAATTTAACTGCCCTGTTAAAAATGAATATTTGTAAATTATTTGAGTAGAATCATTTTAGAAAAGAGCTAATAAATTATTAAAAACAAATTCGGGTAATTAAAAATAAAGATAAAGGTTTCAGCAATTTGTAGAAGTGACTTACCTGAACAGTGATGGAGACTGAAAAGAATTTCAACTGGAAAGAAGTTCTTGATAAACTTTAGTTTCCCAGCTCTCGTTTAAATCATTCAGAAAGCCTTGTCTTTTTATCTTCTTTTCAAAAAACCATTTTCTTTTAAAGGAAGAGTGAAGATTTTAAATCACTGTCAGATACGTTTTGTGATAAAACTGTTGTATGTCTCCATGTCTTTGCTTACTTTTGCGTCAAATTAAAGAAAACCACGTCGTTTTAGACTACGTGGCAATGATACAACGTTCAAGGATTTTCACCAGACAGTGAAGATGTTTCTGATATTGTTTGCATTCTGCGTCTGAATGGAAATATACGAGGTCTTGTCAGTACAAAGTATAAATTTCACATATGACTGTTAGTTTTCTGGAAAGTGTAAGACATATTTGGCGAAATCAGATTGAAAAAGCAAAGAAATCGTACGGGAACGAACTTGTTTAAGATACAACAACAGAAAGAAAAAGCATCTTAAGGATTAAAAATTTACATTCAAATGACGTGCTGGTGGAAGTGTTGACGAACGTGATGTATACAAAAAGTGGAGGAAAACTTTAATTGAGTTTTGATTTCACTTATTATTATGACTGTTGTTGAGTCTTACCGATGGCATTATGGCCATTATAAACAATTTATAGAAACTTAAAAGAAACTGAAGCATAGGACTATTAAGGAAATGTAAATTGAAGAACAGTTCGGTATTTGGGTTGAAAAGATACTGAAGTCTAATGATGATGTAAGGAATTCCTTCTACATGGCAAAAGTCATTACTGAAAGTGTTAGAATGTTGATTGATGACAAAGAGGTAAGATGAGTTTGTTTTGAACAGCTAGCTGTTAAGTTCTTGATTTATCGATCGTAGCAATATAGTATACAGGCAGCATTGAAGTACCATTTATATGAAATAAATTTGTGCTCTCACAGCATTAAATTTCTTTTGTCAAATGTAGTGAATATTAAAAAGAATAGTTCCATACGTTGTAAGAAAGTGTTAAGTTTTTCGAGTAACATACAAAGAGGGGGCTAGTTGACAGCTCTTTCCCTAATGACATGTCTAACTTCTTTAGCGTTGAGCTTGCTTCATGTAGCGCCCCATAATGGTGCCTATTTCACTTGGAGCACTAAGCTCACTTATGCGATACCTGTCATACAGCTTCACTTGCATGACTTCGTGTCACCGGTCTTTAAATGGATACCAGCAGACGTAAATTGATAACGGACATAATCGAAGAGAAATTTTTGTATTGTAGAATTTTCATTCACAGAAATGAGTCTTGGCTTCAAGGAAAGGAGTCCAAATGACCGACACACATCAGGAGGTTATTGGAAATTTTTAGAATTTCTCTCCTCGTGCCATTGACAGACAAAACAAAATAGTTCCGGGACGTCATCTAGTTCGATAACTGTTTCTAATTGTAGACTGCAAATCAGAAGAATAGTTTAGTGAAATTTTACTGCCTCCTTTAATGTTTTCTCTTTTAAGGTCTTCATGCTTTTCTAATTGGTATAATAAGACTCTTTGTTATAGGCATCAGGGGTATGGAGATGCGTTATATGTTTTTTTACGGTTCCTTCACTCGCTTTTAAAAGAGAAAAAATCTAATCACGCACAGAATGTATGTATATGTATTTTGATTTCCTTCGAGTTCATTTTCTTAGGCCAGGTAGATTTCTAAATATGTCTTCATTTGAGGGCAGTTGTAATGCAATATAATAAGTTTTTAGACTATCACAGGATATCCTTATCTAGGGGAAGGTCGGGTAATATCGGACACCTAAGCTTCTCCTATATTTCAAAATATTTTTACAGCTCAGTTGGACCAGATTATATTCCATACAAAACTTTAATATTCTATGAAATTCGCACATTTTAACACACGTTTTTCTAAGATAAAAATATCAATAATTTTTTCACACTTTTTATAGTCATTACATTTTTATTAATTTTACTTGTGGCGGGTTGTATCGGGCATGAGAAATCTATGCAAGAAGAGAATTACTTTTAGTTTCACTGACAACTTTTTATTATTAGGCAGAGTTATTTTTGAGAAATTTTAAAAGTACAAATTACAAATATTAAAACTAGGTTAATATATGATAAGAAAGATGTATAAATCAGAAAAATTAAAAAAGTTATCAGTCTTCGAAAAAAATCGTTTTAAAGATAAATGCATCCTGTGTTTACATTTTTTTTGATAAAATAAATATCACATTTATAAAACAGGTTGTTTCCTTCAAGATCGGCTCAATTTTCGTGAGCCCAGCCTTCACAAATCCGACACCGAATCCAGTCTTCTACAAAGGTTTCAGGACAGATGATGTTAGTGATTCTCTTCGCCTACTTCCCTCTTTTCTTCTCCGGATTTTAGTTCCATTTTGACTTTCATTTTCAAGTCTTCTTTAGATGTTCGAAGTGTAATCAGTTTTGGTCTTTTTACTTGAACTGATTTTTTCCTTTTTCTATCTTTATTGGAAGGCTGGGAAGTGGCGATATTTCTTCTAAAATATCTTGAGATGCAGTTGTTTTGGGAAAATCCTCAATAAGAGAGGTAGTTGTACTGTTATCATTTTCCAAGACTGCTACATTTTCCTCCATCTGCTCGTCTGCTACTGGTTTTGAAGGACCGGGCAAGCTCAAAATTTTGGTAGGTGTGACAGCACCATTGTATCCGATACAACACAAAACATCTTGGAACAAATCATCGGTTACAACATACGTATTAGTAAGCCTATGGAGATTTTCAGCCTACAACTATAAAGACAATAAATGCTGTTTTCAACAGTAAACAAAAAAGTCACTTTCAGGCAAGGTATGACAACCTGAAGTTATCTTCGTTCACTCAAAAAACTGTTGAAAAAACTAAATCTTATGCCACGTGCCAACAACACTGCAGTTTGACTAAATATGGCTTTCAACCTTCACCTAACACGCTGGTGTCTTGACAGATCCCGCCTCCTACAACTAATGTAAGAAATAAAGCAAGTCCGATACTAGCCGCCATCCAATATTCTACCCGACCCTCCCCTAAATATATATATTTGAAATGAAGAACCAAGTTTTAATAATAATATTCAGACCATAATTTTGGGTTTAAAACGTTCTGAAATAGCAACGTTGGTAATGTGAAGAAATAAGCATTCTCTATTGCATTTCTGTTCTTTTACAGCGTGAAAATGATATAGATATGAAATTAATTAATTTCAAATCGATTTCATTCCAAAAAAACGGTGTAGCAGCACCATTGTGCCCGATACAACACGAAACATCGTAGAACAAATCATCGATTACAACATACGTATTAGTAAGGCTAAGGAGATTTATGGCCTACTACTTTAAAGATAATAAATGTTGTTTTCAACAATAAACAAAAAACCATTTTATAGTAAAGCTATGATAATCTGAAGTTATCTTCGTTCACTCAAAAAACTCTTGAAAAAACTAAATTTTCTGCCACGTGTCAACAACACTGCCGTTTGATTAAATATGGCATTGTCAACTTTCAACCTTCACCCAACACGCTGGTGTCTTGACAGGTCCCTCCTCCTACAGCAAATGTAAGAAATAACGCATGTACGATACTATCCGACCTTCCCCTATGTCTCTTATTAAAAAGTAACGGAGGAGAAATTCTCAAATATCATCAGCAAAATTCAGATCAATATCTTATTTGAACCATCTCTTATCAATATCTCCTTGGAATGGAATCAAGAACCAATGTCATCCTAGCTTCAGCATTTCGTACGATTGTTTCTGTCCAAGAAATAGATTAATTCTTCTGTGAACTTTTTTTCATTTCATTTACTTACATGCTGTTCTACAGCCGTTTCATTTGAAAAATCCATCCTCGGTATAGATTTTTTAAAACAGTGGATACATAAAACAATGAAAAACATCTTAGAATCAATTATGAGTGTAATTTATCATTTTGATTGCCGTAATGAGTGCGACCGACTAGAAAAGTCCTATAAATATATCTGTCTTACGACATCTAGCGCAAAGCAGACAATGAATGAAGCGCTTAGTTAGGTTATTTAGGCTAACGTCCTATTTTGAAGCAACACGAGGGCTATTTTTGGAGGGACCTAGTCATTTTGAACCACGGTCAGATAATGACACTTGAGCTGGAACCCCTGTCTCTAAACTTCCTCACCACACCAGCGTGAGGACGTTTGGTCCCCTACGTATGATTTAAGGTGCAACAGGCCCCATACGCGGCGAATCTTCAG
Organism: Araneus ventricosus; assembly: GCA_013235015.1. Lineage (NCBI taxonomy): Eukaryota > Metazoa > Arthropoda > Arachnida > Araneae > Araneidae > Araneus > Araneus ventricosus. Next base: position 652,287 of record BGPR01000371.1, read on the forward strand.
TGGAATCGGGTTTCGAACCTGCAATCTTCCGGCCCCGACACCTTACCACTAGGACACCACGGCTGATGAAGAGCTTAGAGTTCCACTTGATAATGAGAATCTTGCACCTCTTCACCAGAACTCAAGAATTAAAATAGAATTTTCGCATGGCTATACTTGATTTCGAAGAAAAAAATCATTATTTAATTTATAACTATGAGGAGCATTTACTCTTACTTAAGAGTTTTGGTGATGGTTTTAAAAGGTCCAGAAATTATAAAGAAATCCGATAAATAGTTGGATGGAAATTTTTTTTGTAATAGTGAAATCTAAGTGTATGAGATAAAAAAAGACCAGTACCAGAATGTCCCAAAACTTTTAGTGTATTTACTTTATGGTTTAGGGGGAAAAGATGTTAATCGTGAGTCGGTGCAAAGCATTTACTCGCTGGTAGGAGAATTATTTCGGCTCATGCATATATTGTGTCGAAATCAAAATTTCAATACAGCTGAAGGAAAAATCCATTAACCGAAAGTTGTTTGGTAAAACCAATTTTATATCAGTCATACTTTCATTTTACTGTTATTCATTTCATTTGTAAATGATCGATATTTCTTTTTATAAATGCCGGTGAAAATGATTGCTTTCACACAATTTATACCAAGAATTTGTACGTTTCGATCTTCTACGCTTTCTAGTTTTTGATTATTTGTAGATGATTTTCTTAGTTCTGAATTGCTGTAGGAAAAGAATTTGCAGATGTTTACTTCTGTAGAATGCACATAATTCGCAGTCTAAAAATTCTGAAGCGGGAGATATTAGTTAAAACCAGATTTTCGCCCATTCGGAAATAAAATAAACATATTGTTCCGATTTGAAATAAGTAATAAATGAAAAAAAATGAATTTTAATAGTGTAAACAACTTCTGGTACAAAATTGAAACTATACAGTTTGGTAACACCGTAGTACTAGCTTATCAAAGATGGGCAATAAATAATTTTGTTACAATGCAGCAGCCATCTGAAGATAAGAACGTAATATATAAAAGTAGCATTTCATAGATAAAAGTTATCATTCAACTCTAATGCACACTTCATTTCGAATTTTAATGCAGTAACTATCGCATTTTAAGAAGTGCGCTACTGGTGCTAGTGTGCTCTACTGGTACAATTTCAACTGTATATTTACCACCTAAATGATTTACCCTTATGCTGTACTAGCATCCAATTATCGTGATTTTAAACTTAAATTTAGTCAATCATAGATGTTCAATGCAAAATTTGCGTGGAATTCATAAATATCTCGCTTGTTTCATAGACTCTTAGTTGAATGGAAAAAAAATTCAAGGAAAAATTTCATTTAATTAGGTTGTAGAGAAAACTGAACCGTTAATACTGAATCTATACGATATTTTTTTGTAGTTGATTACTCATTTGGAGAGTATGAACCACGAAAACAGTTTTAAGTAGTAACAAGTGATTATCATGCATAGATTTTTTCTATAATTTTTCCTTGCTCAATTTTTTCAAATTCCCTTTACAATGTTTTGTATTACTTTTTATATTTAGTTAAGAGATATCATTGAATATGTAGTTCGGGTATTCACGTTTGAATTTTGCGGTTTCCCAGGATTAATTATTTTTCTTTCATTGAATTTATTATCAGAGTTCTGGCAGAAGAAGTCACAATTTTTTAAGTTAAATGTAATACATATGATCTGAATAATACTTCAATAATTGCGGAGGAAAACAATTTACAACCACTTTGATTAAATATTATTTTTCAATCAGTAAGTCATTTTTTTGTAAGAAAAAATCTTTCAGTAGAAGCAAAATTTTTTTAAATTACTCTTTTCTTTTAAAAATGAAATTAATAATTAAATTCAAAACCCATTTTTTAAATATGTCAAGTAATACTTATTAAAATAAAAGAATTCTAACAAATATTTCTAAAAATTTGACTAATGTTTTTTAGGCAAGATCAAACCAATTTTTTTTTAATTATCGAATTTTTTCGTTTGAAGATTGAAAAAAAACCTGATAAACTAGAAATATGTGTTTGTAAACATGCAACATCATATAAAAATGTCTGTGATTCGGCTTAGATTGTCGTTCTCGGTTGTGTCAAACGTACACCAAATGTTTTAAATTTGTACCCAAGATTGTGACTATCATTTAAGCTTGTTCCCATGATAGATTTCTTTCATTCTACAATATATCACTTACAAATCTTAAACACGTACCAATCCCATTTTGTACTTCTATCCATATATGAATCGATGAAACCGGAGTACACGTATCATCTTCTCATAAAAGATTTACTCTTGAATGGCAGGCGACCTATTTGAACCATAAAGTTAACGCATGAAAGCCAGCGTTTCTAGCCATCAAACAGAATATCATAGCCTAAAGATAAAATATGATTTATATCGAACAGGCATACTATTTGCTAACAAAGAAAAACACTTTTCAAAGTTAGAAGTGCATTATCAGCGATTTCAATATTCTTTCTTTTTTTGAAAGCGTCAAAAATTAAATTCATTGATTTTTTCAATTCCTACTATTAGTTCACACTCTCCCTATATATATCTTAATATAGATAAAAGTCATTGTGGGTTTATATGTTTGTATCTATGTTCCACATCTCCTCCTAAACCACGGCACTGATTTCAACCAAACTTTGCACACTTATTAATTAAGACTAGGGTAAGATTACTGTCAACTTTTTAAAGCGCTAAAGTTAATTAAACAGTCAGTTAATTAAAAAGTAACCGAAACCGTTTTTCCGCTGTAAGTTCGGAGCAAATTATCCCCCGAAAATTATTTTTAACCATCTTAAAGTTCAAAATTTTACCTTTTTAATGATATCAATTTTATATCTGTGACATTTTTACTTCAATTTGTATTAATTTTTCAAAATTTAAAAAAAGTTGACACGCTGACGATTTTAAAATAAATCAAATTTAATGATACTAGAATTGATACTGATGAGTTGCTAGGCAACGGTGTAATTACTTTGCCATTATTTTTTCTGTTTATTTTTTTCCAAATATCGTTTGGCAGTGTTTTCATTGGTTCTTAAAGAATTCTAAAGCTTATTTAATTAGATTAAAAAATCACTGCAGTTCATATCACCTGTCATTTTTACCTGCGTTTCCGAAGAAATAATAAATCCTTAATAATATATTAAATGAGAAAGTGTGTGTCTGTTTGTTACGCTTTCACGGCCAAACTACACGTGGAATAACTTATTTTGAATGTCAAACATCACGTGATCATAAAGAAAGCCGCGATTATGTGATCTTTCAGAGAAAATAAACAAATAATTTATTAATGGAATAATAAATGTAATTACTCAACTCGACGCTTGATTTTCATTTTTCGAGTTTGCAGTCTATTTAATTTTAGTGATTTATACTTTTCCATATCATATTTTATTCAAGAAGCTATCGATAAATTGACGCCGGGACAGAAATCTATTGTTAGATATAATATAGCTGCAAGAGTTTTTAGATTAAAATTTAGAAACTAAAGTTTATTATAACTAAAGGAAAATATGCGACGATATAGTATTTTGCTTTATGTATTCTTTTAAATGGTAGAAGTGGATGACATATAGCATGATGGATGGTACACAGATTATAGGGGCCTGATGATACCATTGAGTACAATGATGTAATTTACAGTAACGGAGAATATATGAGGAATAGATAATGGTTGTTGAATTAGTAATTTTGGCACTGATTAATGAAAGTTTAGGTCAGATAAATAAAAAAAATATATGTTACAAGTAACATCATATCCTGTAGAGTTCTTGAACTCCTTAGAATTGTCAGGGGTACCTTCCGACAAGCTGATATTAAAAGTCGGTGTGCCAGTACTATTGATACGTAACCTCGATGTACCGAGACTGCGCACGGTTACAAATTGCACACCTCGGTCGAAACGTCGCGAGAGTGTTTAAAAGCGAGAGAGTGTTTTAATTTCACGCATTCCGATAATACCTAAGGATTTACCATCCAATTTCGAAAGGTAGGCTCAGGGCCAGACACTCAAAGGGGCAGGCGTACATTTGGAAAACCATATTTTTCCCATGGGCAACATATGTGGCGTGTTCACGTGTGTCCAGACTACAAAACCTCTACATCCGTGCAAAAAACGTAAAACAAAAAAAACGTAGTATACAAAAGTGTGTTAGCATAGATAAACAAATTACCTAACTATAACAGCAAACACTCCTGTTAGTCGTCCAATAATGTATTATCAGCCGTCAAAACTTTTAATTTTCCCTTTCAACATGTAACGAAACATTTACATTCGTGAATTTAAAAAAATTATTACTTCAAATTCTTCGCGCACGAAGTCGCGGGTTACAGCTAGTATATTTATATTTCTTGTTCAAATTTTGAAATCGATTTTAAACTAACTTCCCGATGAGCTGGAGACTTGAAACTTTAAACATAGCTCAGAACTAGATGACAATGCAATATTAATTCGCTTTCTTGTGTGTCTGTCTGTTTGTCTGTCATTTTATATTTTGCATGACGCATGCGCAGTACGTTTTTCATTATATCTCGGACACTATTAGCATTACAGACTTGGTTCTTGGGTATATGGATGGCCCATGGGATCATCGAGGCACCTCCATATTTTAGCCATATCTTTGTGCATGCGCATTACATTTTTCATTATATCTCGAAAACTATTAACATTACAGACTTGGTTCTTGGGTATATGGATGGCCCATGGGATCATCGAAGCACCTCCATATTTCAGCCATATCTTTGTGCATGCGCAGTACATTTTTCATTATATCTCGAATCACTTAAGTAGGAATCGACTTAAAAATTGTTTTTTATATTACTTGTTTTTATGTAGAAGTGGTCAGTTACATTTTGCTTGCTTTATTGATTATTTCAAATTTATGGTGATGGCTCTAATCCCATTCGGTCTAACATATTTATCCAAATCCGTGAGTCAGAGAATTATCATAAAGGGGAAGTATGATATCTTCTGTTGATTAAAGCGCCCTTGGAGTACCTAGGTATCACTTCAAGTACAAATCTTACTTAGCTCCAATATACGGAGATAAGTTGCCTCCTTGGAGAACTTTCAGTGTAAATTCGTCCTCATTTGTATTTCGCTTGGAGAAAAATGAAGAAAACTTCCAGAAGCCAGCTCGCCCCCAGCGAGCAATTCGTTACCAAAGCACACATAGGTCTACCAGTTTTTAATAATGCTGGTTAAGAGCGCAGAAAGAGGATACAACTCATATCCTTCTTTTTCCGATTCGTGTTCCTCAACTATGCCATGCCTTAAACCGCTAGGCCGCTGGTTGCTTTTTATAGGAACCTGAATTGCTATCGAAGCGAATATTGATAAATGTATAAAACATTGGGCCAAGATGGAAGCAAGTAATTAAAATAAAGGCTGATATATTTAATACACATAAGCAGGACAAATTTTAAGTGAAATTATTACAGACAAAGTACTGTTTAAAGTGAGCAGATCAATATGAAGGTGACCAATTTTGGTTCTGGCGCAAGTCCCTTAGTTGCTAAGAGAGTGATTTAAAGACTTTACGGTTATTGTACGGATCAGATTCTAGTCCAATAACTTTTAACAATAAAAATCGACTAATAAAAATTCTGAAATAATTATAGGCAAGAAAGACACTGCATTCAAAATGTCCACGAAAGAAAATTCATCCGGCAGTTATCCTGACCAAAACACTTCCTCCTATTCTCTGAAATAAGAAAATAATCAAAATACTACCATTTAACTTATGGGTTGTTTGTTTTTTGCTGTATAATAGGCAGAAGAGCCATGAACTCCAGCAAATAAATCAAGCAAATCAAATTGTGATTCTTTAAGTAAATATTGTCATTGTTTGAAGAGCTACTAAGTGCCTTCAATGGCAACCAGGGAAATGTCGAAGTCGGAATTCCCTTTCGTTTTGTTGTATGGCATATGGATTACGTATTTCTTGTAACCCCTCAAAGTGAACGTGCCTGCCTTTTGGAGTCACTTACCTCTATCAAATCGAGACTCATCCTGCGAATGTAATTCCACTGCTCCGTTAAATCAGATCCATTTTCACTATGATCGGTGTTGGATATTTACGAGCAGATGACTTCTTGCGAGCGTATCTCATCTCGTACATGCTTGTTAGTAGGCCAGGAAATCACTTTGGGCACAAGCTCGATTGTTAGTACCGACTGAAAACTCTCCGTAACAGCTGCTTCAATACGGTACAGATCCAGATAATTTTCAAATAGTGTCGCTCACCCAAGTTCTTTCTTGGAGATAAAAACTTGACCTCCAAGAACCTCCTTTCATGTTTGTGACGATGCAATTTTGTAATTGTTTTTCATTCACTTAATGTACTACAATTCTGAGATTTTGCACAGTTCGTCAAAAAATAAGTTACTCGAGAGTTAATTATCGCACATTAAAACCAAAACTTTCTGCCGTCCTAGAAGAAGGGTCTCTAAACGTAATTTTTGCTTGTGTAAGGGCTCGTCTTCGTACTAAAATTCGTGCTGATTCGATTTTTTTAAATGACAACACCCAATTTGGAATGCAAATTCAAAATTTCTAGATTAAATAAGCTCGAATACATATAAAACTTTTCCATTTCAAAGAAGCGGATGAGGAGTTGCGGAGAGTTGAAACTTCGGCGAAAACGTTAACGAAACGAAGTTTCCTAATGTTAAACGAAGGCTTTTCGACATATCTCAAGATGGAATGGGTCGATTGCAAGAATTCTTGTTTCATATTTATGCTACACAACATCAGCCAAAAATGCGCATTTTTTCAAATTTAAAGTATTTTATGATTTATATTAATAATTAAATTTATATCTTAAAAATTACTGAATAGAAACACTTATAAATATTGACGCTAATCGAAAAAGTTATAAATGAAACACCGCTATGCATGGTTTCAGCTATTTCTTTCAGTGGTTCTGAAGATGTACATCGGAATTCTGAAGTTCTCAGAATACCGCCATTTTCATTCTTTCGGAGGGAGGGGAGCGGGTTGCAATTTAACAAACGGATTAGCTGGATAGAAATATCGTTCAAATGAAACAGAAAATAAAGCAGGTCTTTGAATACCATTTTAAACCAATAATTAGATATTGATATAACATTTTTCTTTTCCGAAATGACTATAATGCGAAAAGGAGAGAAGAATCCAACAATCGATTCAGCAAACATATTGAGCTGATTAGGGCTGATCTGGGAAACCTTAGATTTATAAATTAATAATAAAAAATGAGCTTTTAAAAAGTTAGTTGAACGAAGTACGAATGAATACATTTGTAAAAGTTTAATTAAGTAAAAATATGAATGAATGAAGTAAAAAATTAAATATATGAATGGATTAAATACTGGCATTAAATTTTAATATAACATCCTCTCTAAGAGTTAAGTAGAAATTTAAAGATGTTTAAGCTAAAAAGCAATTGAATCTTAGTACCACATCAAAAATTTTCGCAGGTGATATTTATTTTCGTTAGGTGAAAACTTTATCACGAAAATTATATTCCATAGATAAAGAAGTTTTTCGAAAAAAGCACTTAATGATCATTTTCCAGTTACTCTAAAAATAATTCTGGTGAAATAATTTTATTCCATATTAACTATAATTATGTTGTAACGATGAAAATGGGCTATGTGAAATCATTTTTAAGCGAAAGAGTTACAGTTAAAGAAAAAGTGTTTATATATAGGTATCATCCATTAATTATTTTAACAAAAGACAAAACGCCCTTACGATTCTTTAAATTAAGTAGAAAATTTGTTATTATATCCTCAGGTAGAAAATTTCTTTGGCTACAATTTACTATAATTATTTTATTGAAATAGTTTAATAATAAGGTTAGGGGGATTTTTTTGTTGTTCTCCCACTGGAACATATTATTAGGCCATAAATTAAGACAAAATAAATTTAGAGGTAAAAACGAGCTTAAAATAACCTTTTTGGGCGAATAGAAAGAATCAGACATCTTTTCTTAGGAAGTTACTTGTTGAGATTATGCCAAGCAAATTATTAGCCATAATTGACAATAATAAACTTTTCATTCAGTTTCTACATTTCTTCATATGATTTTATGGCGTAATTTTGTACATTTCTTAAATGTTTAATTGCTATTCCCCTCCCCATCAAATTCAGAAATTGTATTACTTTAAGTTAAATTTATAAATAAATGATTTGGAGTTTAAAATTTAGACGTTGCATATGCTATATGTATTCACTGGAAAATTTAATTGCAGCTTTTATCTATTAATAATGAAGTTGTAATGTTATAGAACAATATTTAAATACTTATTCCCGCCACTGTATATATATGCGCAATTTTTTTAAAATGTTTAATTTATCTACTTAAAAGTGATTTATTCGTTTATTTTTATCTTCTTGATTTGTGAAGCACGCAAACCAAAAATTATCATTTTTTGTTTTTACCACGCTCATTACAAACAGACAGCATAATAAAAAACAGTAATTCCATCCATAATTTAAATTTTATCTTTACCTTCACTTTAACAAGCTTATCTGATTTATTAGTGACGTGTTTGAAGTCTCATAACTTTATTGCGTGATACATAGCAGCATCAAATCTGTATCCTTCGTAATGTACAGGAAAAATGCACCTTAGAGTAGATTTTCGTGACACGTGGTTAATTATTTTTTTGTGAAGAAATGTCGTTCAATTGCAGATTCTTCATCTACCTTTTTCTAGCATGCTCATGCTCTGTCGCTTTTTTCTGCTTCTTTTTTTAGAATATGGGCTGGTACTGTTCCAAATAACTACTGCGCAAAATGTACTGGTGAGAAGTGCAGTAGCCGGAGAAGTATTGATCAGCTGGGCACCGGCCGTCGGAAAGGAAATATGTCAGGTTAGAGGTATTTCGATTGCATCTAATATTGTGGAATTTTATGAACCAATATTTAGCATTCCCTGTACAACTCAAAATTCGAATACTCGATTTAAAAATGTGTTATTATTCGCATGAGTTATATTATTCAATTTTTTCTGCAAAACATTTTATGTTTTTCATTTATTTAAAATATTTAATGTAATTAGTCATTAAAATGCATTTAAGAAATGCCCATGATTAAAAACTGTATTAAAAAAAGAAAGAAAAAAACCCCTCAGGCAAGAGTATGTGAATAATTTTTTGAGGGAAAATATTTACCGCATAAGGTTAGGTGACCTTGAATTTCCATAACCATGACGCAGTGAAAAGAAGCTGCAAATAAAAATACCAGTCCTACTTTCTGCACTGCGGCATTAGAACAATTTAAAAATCTACTACAAAATAAACATATCGACTGGAGTTATTGAAATAAATGAATTATTTCAGTTTAACGCTTCGTAATTATAAAAGATTTTTAATTAATTTATCAAGATACAGCTGACAGAAAATACTTGACAACGGTTTATACTCCATATTGTATGCAATATAGTGACAATTAAAGCATTTTAAGTGAAAGTACATAAACATACTTAAAAATACACATGAAAAGAAGGATTTTTCAATTTGTTGTTTTTTATATTTAAGAACAAAATCTGGTGTGGGAAGAAAACAGATTGCATCAATAAGTACTAATTAAAGAAACGAACGAAATTCGTGTTATTTATTTTATACTAATAATCTCCTAAATTATTTTATTCTTTTTATTATCAAAGGAAATAAAATTCAATTATAATGTATGCATAATTAAAAGTGATAACGTAAAATATCATAATATGGACAAATCTCAGATAAAACTTTTAGTAAAATTAAAGACAAAAAATAACAATAAATAATAAGAATTGCTTATTATATACAACATTTATAACAAGCAAAGTTTATTGCATCCTGTCACGCTAAGTCGAGTTTTAAAAAAACTGGCAATATTTTATTTCTTGAACAATTTGAAGGTAATGCATACATATTTAATTTCGTAGAAACATTATTCATTATTTTCGCCTCTATTTACATTCTTTCAATAAAAATTCAAGAAACAAACTATTTAAATCATTTTTTAAACAAAGACGATGCATGTGCACTCATATAAAACACGAGGAAAACAATGAAGAAATATTTGTATGCATTGTGGCCATTACAAAGCTCTAAAGTTTCCATTTGTTGTAACACCCTATGTAGACGGTATCGATCACTCTGGATCAACTCTATCGATCAGTCGAATCAGACCTATATAGAACTCGAGTCAGTCCTGTATCGAAAGCCAGAGTAGCAGTGGCGGAGTTTGGGCGGAAAAAGTGATAGGCAGAAAAAACCCAGGAGTATAGGGGGTCGACAGAAACATTTAGTTAAACAGTTAGATAGTTTTCGCAAACACTATTGCTTTTTTTGTAATTCCTAGTTTTACGTAGCTAAAATGAAATAAAAATTAAATTTTTCTCTAAAAAAGTAGGGGGCGACTGCCCCTCACGCCCCCCGACTCGCAGCCACTGCAGAGTAGGTAAAGTTTCATTTGTTTATATGGCAACATTTGAGTAGGTAAAGTTTCATTTGTTTATACGGCAACATTTTGAGATTTTTAAAATAAATTTTCAATGTTTATTTTTCAAAATTAAAAATTTGCCTCCATTGACAATAATTGAATTTTTATTTAGGGTGAATTGGAAGATAAGTATGTTGTTGTGTCAGTGGAGGAAAAAATTTAAGATCCTCTCAGAAGTGTTGATATATTTAGTTGAATAATAATTCATGAGCGGTTTTCAAATCTATTTAACTTTTCAAATTTATTTTAAAATTCCTTTAGTCGTCTGATGTGGATTTTTGTAAACAAGTTTGTTCAATCACTCTTTTATTTTAAAGCGCGAAAACCAACGGTGGGCACTACTTTGAGGCATTGCTCCATCTCCAAATACGGCCCTTCGGCGGTCGAAACACCTCGATTAAATCCAAAAAGCAAATGGGGTCGAAAATCCTCAGTTTTATTCACTTGACATTTCAATTTAATGATATGTAATTACATAAAAATCAATAAATTAAAAAAAAATCTCACTATCTTGTAGAGCGTAAGTTCCCTTTCAAATAATTTAAAACAATTGTGCCTGTGCGTTTTATTTCTGCATGCATTTTAAATTAAAAAAAAACACCCATGAATTGCTATTCCAGCGCTTATATTGTATTGTATTCAACGCTTTGAAACAAGACAAAATAAAGAAATAAATAAAAAGAAGACTTCTTACAAAACTACGACAGTAAACTTAATATGTAAAAAGCTATTTAATTTCTCTGACTTATGTGAAACTTGATCATTTAATATCAACGAATATTTTCATCCACATAATATATATTTTTGAGGGCTTTTGTATGATTTTTTTCTGTATCAAAATTATCCTCGTTTCACATTAACTTATCTATTCCACTTTAATTAAATTGCCAGAATGTTCTTTTCACAATTTCTATTGGTCAAAAATTCGCTGACCCTGCAGAATAAATTTCTCTTGTGACCTAGAAAAGAAAAACAAATCATTAACATACAAAGAATAGAGCTTTGATGGATATTCTGCGCATAGCTGTTTCACCGATAGATCCTGCAGACAGATTGTTTTCACTGCAATGATTGAAGCACTGGATATCGAAAACTACGGTTGCGTTTGAACAACAAATTCCTCGATAGAGTTACAAATTAAAGATACTGATATGATATTAGGAATTTAAATCGTACGATCATACGCGCGTGTACAATCACAAGGCTACTACAGACGCTATATTACGCGTGACTATCAAAAGTTGGATGCTTCAAGTGAGTATAAAGCCACTTCAAGCATCACGTGTTTATAATTGATGCCGAACGCAAACTATCAAAGAAAGTTAAAAAATAACGCAATCTGTTGTAATGATCTTTAATAAAATATTTTTAGTCTAATCAACTTTGATAAGATGAAAATATCATCATTCATTCTTTTGGATTGCATTTAATGATTTATACCTAGCATAGGTATGATGCTGAATGATCGCTCTGTTTTTCATAATTTTATTCAAGGTTTGTTTTAAAATTTTTTTAACCATTTTCCAAAATTCAGTACTATAGTATATTGCGAAAACACGAAGAAACTTTTGTCAGATGAGATACTGTTAACACAAAGCCTTATTAAGATTTTTAGAGCTCCTGTTTCTCTGTTCGTATTTAAAATCAGTGGTAAAATATGAGTACTATTAGAAGACGATTTTTAATCTGCATTTCCATTAAAAGTAATTTCCACTAAGACAAAACACTAGAAACAGATATTAATATTTTGCATAACTTAAGTAATTTCCGTATGCACGATTTCCACATTTATCAGTAAAATATAGGATTTATTTATTTATTGCGCAAAATTCGGAATAGTTTTCAGGAAGGACAGCAGTTTTTAACACTCTTTTTTCTGTAAAATATATCACTAAATGGAGAAGTTTTTTAATTTTTTAAAAGTAGAAGTGAGTATGAAATGTTTGTTTTAAGAAAGCAAGCATGATTGTCATAACCACAAGAGACACATTTCTTAAATCTCGTTAACACAGATAAAAATATTGATATATATGTTTTGCAGATAAAGTGACTCATTTATCTTTAAAATCAAATTAATTTAGCAAACTGAGTTAAACTGCAATTTCAGTGCCAAATAGCAACTTTCCGTTCCATTCCATAAAGCACTTTTGAATGGCTCCTCTGTAAGTAATTATATTATCGTCCTGATATTGTGAACATTATTCTTTTTAAAGAATAATGCTAACTAATTTTTACTCAAAAGTAGGATACAAACTAGATAAAAGTACATTTCTCATTAATATTCGTTTTATGTACGTATATTTCTGCATTTCTTCTAGATTAGCACTCATTCCTAATTTATAAAATGCATAAAAAATCTTCGATAAAATTTTTATAGAACGTATATTTAATTTCATTCGATAATAAAATTATCGGGGATGATCACCTACGATTTTTTCCTTCGTTTTGTTTCGAATCTAAATTCTAGTTATTATGATTTATATTAGGCGAATTTAATTATAAACAGTCTATAAAAATTTCATGAATGATATACCATAATGAATATAAAGTTGCAGGAAAAGAATTTAGATCTTAAAATATTATCCATTTCTTTGCAGATCACGAAGAACAGGAAATACCGAGTCGAAGTTAACACGATGAGCACGAAGTTATCACACAAGCAAACCAGCGAGAGTGGTCTGCCCTAAACTTTCTCGTATATTCCCTAACACAGGTGGGGGAAAAATAAGCCAAACAGCAGTAAACGCGCCAAGCGGTTGTGACATTTTTTTGCATCATAGTATGGCAAAGAAAACCAAATATGCAATTTGGACGTCTTTTCTTCCACCGATTGAAACGAAAATTGGACACAAATCTACAATTAATATTAGAAAACCACATACCAAATTTCAATTATCTAAGTCACTAGAAGATTTGCGCCCGTCTAAGACGGGCTTTTAGCTTGCCAACAATATCTTAGATCTGATTGTCACAAATTTACTAACGAAAGTTGTAGTAGAAAATATCATGCGCATTGGCAGAGTGCTTAAGATATAAAAAAAGCATGAAAAACAGATATGATGAATCAATTGGCACTAACTTTCGTTTTGTGTCAATAACTTTACTCTTAACAATTACTTCCGTTTTGTCCGAGTAAAAATAATGCAAAATCCACTAACAGCAAAAAAATGCATTACCACATACAAAATAAAACTAACCGTAAATCAAATATGCAACTATTTTCGAGAAAATACTTTTTTATGGCTATGACTCTCCAGAATGAAAGCAAAAGGAAGATCAAAATTAAAACATAAACACGTTGAGTTTCACGTATATAGAGATGTAGAGTTAAATCCTACTGTGATTTCGATAGTTTTCATCTTATCTTCATGAAGAATGGCCTGTAGAGACGTACCTATAACAGTATCATGCATCGAAGAGCAGATCGTTATGAAAGAAATATCACGATTTCAAAATAAAAGTGAAATCTAAAAAAAAACAAAAACGCTTTTTATAATAGTCTCTGATATTTATAAGTATTATTTTTTTTCAAATCTTTGATTTGATTTACAACATAAATAAAAATAATTTACATCATAGAAATTTGTATTTGCATCTATCTTTTACTCTATTTGCTTATTTAACTCTTTATAAGGCCATTTTTTTCTAGTAGTGGAATAGTAAAATAACTTTGGTATTGAGATTAATTTAAGGAAAGAAACTCATTTATCTTATTGGATGGCGTTATTTTTTGTTCATTAATTTTATTGATTAATAATTAATTCTCAAGTCCAGACACTTAGTTATGGTTTGAGATAAGAAATTGGAACAACCAGGTTTTTGATTCATCGAAATATTTGGCGAGAACTTATGTCAACATTAAAAATTGATGAATTTGGTGGGAAGTATATTCTTCCTACGGCCTTAGAAAGGATTAAAAATGCTCTGGATATCGATGATTAGTTTAGTTATATTAATGTCCTGTTTTGAAACAACACGAAGTCTAGTTTGAGACGGACCTCTTCATTTTCAACCGCGGTCTGATGACGAGGATGACACCTGAGCTAGCACCTCCCTTTCCAAATTTCTTCAGTCACTTCTTGATGCGCTTTGAAATGTTGCATACTTATGTGTTCTCGATAACAATAAACTGTCTTAATATCTTCAGAACTTAATTACTAATTAATCTATTTATTAAGTTAAATTTTGACTTTAATTAATCTATTTATTAAGTTAAATTTTGACTATCTACGAGTGGCGCCACCTAGTAGTGAATTTGAGAAAAAATTGATTTCAGATTCCACAATATTTAAAATAGCGAATGATAAAGACAAAAAAAGGAAAAAATAATTTAAATAAAAAAAATTCTACTCTTTAGCACTAATAAAAGAGTTTTTTTTTTAAAAAACTGTTTATATTAAATTTATCATTTATGCATTTGCTGTTTAAATAATAAGTGAATCTAAGTTGATCCTCGTGTCTGTTATTGAAGAAGAATATTTCATATGGTTTCGCAATGTATGGTTCAATGGACTGTAAATGAGTCCTGGCATGCTAACTCCTTGACCTAAGATGTGTATCTTGAAATTTGTTATGTATTCAGCTACTACATATTCTGAAAGCAACCTTTGACTTTCCGAATGTTCTATGGAACGATTCTACATTAGATTTAGTCTATGATTAAATCGTTTAAATTTTTTTTATTTTACTAAAGAAATTCATGATTTATACATGATTTAGTGAATATTTTGTACAACTTTGTTTTCGAATGATGACCACTTCAAGGAAACAATGAGAGTTTTTGCAGCACAACTAACTTTTCTGTCCTATTATGCCTCGAATTTTCAACTTAATGTAAAATTAACACAAAAACTACCTATCTAAATCCCTAGTCGGCTTACAGTATTTTTGTTAACATACTTTCACCGAATATCCTTTTTTGTTATTGACTCTTTTATATAAAACCTCTTAGATTTTTTCTTCAAAAGTTTTTTTGACAGAATCCTGAAAGCCATTTTAAAAATTTAGCAGCTGTTATTTCTGAATACCTTTTAAAACGGAACATGAATATGGTTATTTTAGGTTGTTTTATTATTTCTTTTGTAACTAGTATACTTAAAATGAATAGAAAGTCAACTATTATATTTAAAATAAATTTGGCTTTCTATTTTTTTCCACAACAAATATATTATTTTCTCATAAAAATTAATATTACACCCACAAACCTTGAGTTTAATATAAATTTATTCAAGAAAGAAAATCAGACTCGTAAGCTAACACTAAACACATAACAAAAGAAAAACGCTTCGGAAGATAGGATTATCAGTCGTAAGATATCTGTTTTTTATTACGAACAAAAAAGCATTGTGGATATGTTTCGAGATAAGCTTTGTTTTGGTCTGATTGCACACAATTTATAAATTTTAACCAATCTGATGGTAGAGACTAAGTAAACGAATTGAAGTTACCATATTTAGAAAATGAAGGGAGAAGTATGAAAATATCTGTTACTATTATTCTATGTTACTATGAAGTTGAGCATAATTAGTGCAAAACCTTCTTCTACAAAATGCACCGTTTGATTTTCGGAAATATTTGCAAACCTGTTACATTGCCAAGCTGCGCATTTTTAATTGATCATCGAATAAATACAAAACATTAGCATTTCATTCAATGAGTATTGATAATTTCTAATATTTTTAAGGGGATAAATGACACATATCATCTCACATGTAGCAGGATAGATTTGAAAAAAAAATATTGTTTGCTGTCGAAAAGATCAACAAAATACTCTGTTTCAGTTTCTAGGGGTTTAATTTTTCGATGGTTTTCAGTTGACAATTTCAGCTTTCAATGTCTCGCTTTTTTCAATCTTTATTTTTAAATTCCCTTTTTATTTGAAAAGTTGAAGATGTAGCTAATAAATGGCATAAATAGTATTTAAAAACGACTGAAATGTGAAACAAATCTTTTAAATGTTAGAAATCCGTCAATATATTTCCCTAAACCATCTTTGCTTCGAGGTGCCAACCATCCTATTGAAAGATTATCAGCTCAAATCATGCTAACACGATGATTTGATATTTTTTTTATTTATTTTCTTAGAATATCCTAGGTTCCAGTAAGTGTCCTGGATATTTTTACTTTCCCGTAAACGAAGTATACAAAGAGAAAGTATTGCGATCGTCAAAAAATTCGAACTCGAAATTTTGATGACTCTCCACGTTTTAGGAATTTTGGAATTATGTCTATCTGTCTGTGCGTCTGTGAACACGATAACTCAAAAACTATTAAAGCTACAGGGATGAAATTTGGTATGTGGTCTTTACACATAATTTGTAGGTTTCTGTCAAATTTTGGACAAAATCCGTCTACGGGAAGTCTGTCCGCATTCATGTTAAAACTATAACTCAAAAACATAAATATCCAGATGGATAAAATTTGGTACACAGTTTTATCATCAGGAATGTAGGTCTGTATCAAATTTGGGACCAAATCTGTCAAACGGTTGACTGTCTGTCGGTCTGTATAATCGCATACTTGTAAACACAATAACTCCTTAACACAATGACTTATATAAATGAAACTTGGTATGTGGTCTTCTAACCTTAATTGTAGATTTGTGTCTAATTTTTGTTTCAATCGGTTAAAAAAAACTGCGTTCAAATTGCATATTCGCTGTCTTCACCATTCTACGACGCAAAAAAGGCCCGACCAATTCGCGCGTTACTTTACCGTACTACGTTCTATCTTGGCTCACTGCCAAATTCTGCTCTCACAGGTCTGTGATTAGTTAATTAGTTAGTTAATAAGCGCGTTGAAGAATTGCAGGTTTTGATTTTTTTTTAAAAGAATAGCATTAAAACGCAAAAAAATCTAAAAAATGTTACACAAAACAAGAAATTGAGAAGCTTAATAGATTTACTCGGTTCTTCTAATATTTAAAGAAAAATAAAAGCAAAAGAATAAAAATATATTTTAGAAGAAAATTCATATCATGAAAGAAAGATAAACTCAACAGAAATGGCGAAACGTTAAATAAAACCAAACGATGACAAATAGCTCGAGCTAAAGAATTTTATTAAAATAATAAATAAATAAATAAATCTTTCTCAGGCGATGAAAAAATAGATTAATTAAATTTTAATTCTTTTTAAAATTCTTACTAAAATAATTATTTGAAATTATCATATTAAAGAAAATTTTATTCATTAAATAGTTACTAACAAAACAATTTTAAAATAATTATTCTCTATATTTGAATTTCCAATATTGTCGACAAACTCCACGTACCATAAAACTGATCTCAAACACAAAATGTGCTTCGGTCGGTTACGACATCGAAACTGCAATATGTTTTGATAAGGTCAAGTATCCACTAACTTTTTAGGGTCAAGTATCCCTAACTTGACATTTTTTTAATAATCTAAAAATTAAACGACTTAGAATACAGATACTGCATAACATCGTATATCAAATTATAGTTAGAAGTATGCTTAAAACTCAAATATATTTTAATTCATCATATCTTAAATAGTAAACTTTCAATCCATTGAGGAATGAAAAAGTGAAAATTTACTTTTGGATCCCCACCACATATTTACCTACCCACCATTACTATGGCCTTTCAGATTGGAATGAAAAATCCCTCCAATAGACCATGTGACCAAAGGTCAAATAAAATTGTCACACAAATTACCAATTATCTCACAATCTGAGAAAATCGCGTAGGTTCAAGTATCCCTAGTTTCCCCTATATACTTAAAATGTAACAAAACTAAGAACATATGACCAAAACTGGACCTAGAAGAAGGGAAGAAACCGAGGACGTTCCACACTAGAACAAAAATTTAGAGTTGATCCCAAACCAGATTTTGTAATTTTTCTAGTTGAAAATCATGAAATATATTTAAATAATAGTATTATAATGCAGTGCTGGCATTAAAATAAACTAAAATTAAAAAAATATATGTTTTTTTTGAGATTTTTATAATTGTCCGCATTACTCAATGAGAGTTTAAATTTGAAATATCTACAAATGATTGTAAAAAAACCGCAAAACAAATATCATTTAAAGATCTATTTGATATATATATTCAAAAATATTAATAGACAATAAAGGAAATTGCGTTAAAAAATTATTCGTGTTTCTTCATATTCCATATCATCATATTACGAAACTAGACTCGATACCATCAAATCACAAAAGATCAACCAAATGATAATGAGATACGAATCTCTCCTTCCTATGTTGCTACTAGAATAACATTCTGGAATTAACGTTCGGATTGGAGATCCAGATAAGCTTCCTTTTTTCACAGTGTTGAATGCGAATTTTGTTTTATTAAAAAAAATTCCGGTCATTTATTGTTTATGAAGTAGAAACCGTAGATTGAGTGAATGATTTCATGATTGCAACAGATTCCACAGCCATGTTCATTTTCTGATGACGGAATTTGTTTCGCTTAGATAATGGAAAATTTCTCAGTGATGACTTGAAATATTCTTTCTGTTGCAGACCACACTATTACTTAATGAGAAAGTATTTCACAGATTGCAATAATATTAGGAGGACATAAGAAGCAATGATGATGATAAATTCAGAATATATATTATTCTTCGGTCATAAGTGAGTTAGAATTATATTTTGTCTTTCACTTTCTTCAATTTGAAGGGGACTTTTATTTCAGTAAAAGCGCACAGTCTTATTTCCTTTTGCAGCAGTTTTAATTAGTATGAAAACACAAATGAAGATTTTTTTGTGAGTTTGAAAGTGTTGTTACAGGTTACCATGTAACTAGTTTGAGTATTTACCCAATTAGTAGCTTATTTTTCCCTTTCATACTATACTTAATTCCCAATACTAGGGTGATTTTATTTAGGTTTTACTTCCTCCCTGTACTTTTTGACATATGGAATATAAAGGAGATAAAACTAACTTGACAGACACATTGTAGACAACCCAATTGGAGTTTTCATGGGAGTGCAAATTAAAGAAACTTTTGAGAAAAACTTAACAGTTTTGAGGTTGAATAATTAGAAACTCTTACCAAAATAGAAACTGTGTAGTTGCCGGCGTGACCATTAAGCATTAAATACAACTACATAATTGAATTTGGTATTAATTTTAATGATTAATATATCATTTCCTTCTGTTCATTACTGCAGTGGGAGAAAGATACTGGGTCAGCATTTGATAGATTCGAAGTAGCATTTTTCCTGTTGAAGTCTTTCAAGAAGGATGCTATGAAATCGTTACCGAATAACAACAGGCGCTCATCTGGATCTAAAGCTTTTATCTGCCGACAGGTTATAGTCAGTGACTTTATTTGCAGATATGAGAAGATATTTTTTGAAGATAGCGATTAAACTTACAGGGAAAAGCTACCAAACATCGAAGGTAGGCAGATATTAACCCTTTTCTGCCCTATGATGCCATTTGGCATAACCGAAGTTATCTCGTTTTAATAATCAACAAATGTAATCATTTACTCTCATATTGCACTTGCATGTTTTTAGTTGGCAACATGATCTGGATACAAATGAATAATGAATGTTTTAATTAATTAATCTGGCCGAAATGAAAAATTTTAATATGAAGTATTAATAAATTGTTTCTTTCAACATTTAATTATTTTAACGAACAATTAATTTGGACTGGAGAGGGTTAAAAATATTAAATTCGAAGCACTACTAGGAGTAAATGTCTAATAAATGGAATCTAGAATTAAAAAAAAATTTTTTCTCAGCCAATTAAATTTATTAAATTGCGTACTACCCGAATTTTGAAATTTACGAATATAACTTAATTTTTAAGTATTTGTATTTTATACGATTTTTTTAAAATTCTAAATACCAGTGTAAACTAGTATCATTACAAAATTTTAAAGAAAATCTTATTGTAATACTAAAGGTAGGTCATATCATCATATGAGTCGCTCAGAAGCCAAAGCGGATAAGTCCATTTTTTATGTCTTCTGGTTTTTGTAGATTTTGATGGAATTAATATCATTATTTTTAGTTATTAAACGATTTACTCCTTGTTTCAATAGAAGTACCACTTTTTAATGAACCACATTCCTATCGATTCTTCACTTCATTTACCTCTACACGAAAAGGTAAAAAAGCACCTTCAGGTAATCCAGAACAACCTTCAAAGAGCCAAGATAGCCACAACAATGCTTTTAAAAGCAACACAACAGTATCAGCCGGATTTATTCATCGAACAAGAGCCTCACGCCAAGGATGGGAAAATAGCTGGCATTAAAAAGTGCTGGAAAAGTTGGCTTTCAAAAAGCGGGAAAGCCGGCATTATAGCTCTTCCAACATGCTCCACCCCAGTTGTGTTGTCAGCAAAGGAAAACACTATGGCTATTAAAATAACGAAAAACTCGAAAGCTTTCACGATCATTTCGTTGTATTCTTCTCCATATGCTAACTTCAGAGAAATCGTGGAAGAACTGACCGATCTAGCAACAAATATCAATGGTGAAGAATACTTGATTGGTGGAGATTTCAATGCGCACAGTCAACGATGGGGTTATAGAGACGAAGACTCAAGAGGAAAGCAACTTCAGGAGTTTATTGCAGAAAAACACATCTTCCTTCTCAACAGCAGTGATCCTCCTCCGACTTTGAACACAACAATAGACAAGGCTGGCCCGACTTAACGATAGTCTCCAGCCACTCCCTAGCAGCAATCTGCGAATGGGATGTACTTGAGGAAGAAACCTATAGTGATCACAAATTTGTAAAAATATACATCAACTCCAATATTTCTTACCTTTCTTTTGCAAGATTCAAAACGGCTCACGGAGGCCACTGTAAATTCATAAAACTCTTCAAGTCTAAAGTCCAGGCTCTACAAAACCTTATTCCCAATAGTTCTAATGAAGAACAGTTCAATGAAACAACCAGAACCACTCAACTTGAAATCCACAAAACTTGCAAGCAAGTTTATAAAATTAAACGTAACCCCCTGATTCCAAGCATAACTTGGTGGAATAGAGATCACCAAATAAAGAAGCAAGAATTAAAAGTCCTAGCGAGACGTCTTCAAAAGAGTAGAGGAGAAGAAAGAATCCACTACAAAATTGTTGTGTCAAGAAAAAAGAGCTCTGTTCAAGAAAGCAGTCAAAAGAGCCCAAAGTGGATCTTGGAGACTGCTATGCACCCAGACACAAACTCCCTACGAAACTCCATACCGGTCAGCATTAAAAGCCTAAAAACCACCCTCGGGCATCTTTCAAATAATGGAAAGTAGTGAGAAAGGAACTTCCACAGAATTCGGGCTAAAAATATTACAAAAACTGTATCCAAAAATTGAACCAAGGGCACCACAGATACAACCTCATCAAACCCTCCTTGAAGAAGAAAAGTTATCTCAACAAGAAATAGATGACATTCTCAAGAACATTCTTAACGGGGATACCCCTGGATATGATGGCATTGATAATATCATTATAAAAGTAATTTTTAACTCCTTTGCCTCTCTTTTGTAAGACTTTTTCAATAAGTGTTCAGAACTTAAATGCTTCCCGGATCTTCTGAAAATTGGACTTGTTATCCTGTTTCACAAGACTGGCAAAGATGAACAAAACATTAAGTTCTACAGACCAATATCTTTGCTCCCCACACTTGGCAAATTGCTAGAGAAACTGCTTCTTCAAAGATTTAACTTCAAACTAAAGACAAAAAAACTCCAACATCCACTGAAGTACGGATTTAGAGACGGGAAGTCAGCTGACGACGCACTCCTGCATATCACATCTCTCCTAGAACAAGCTCGAAGGCAGGAAAAACACGCTGTGTTGATATCTTTAGACATCTCTGGTGCATTTGACAATCTGCAATACTCTTCCATCAGAGATAGATTTGCTTCCCTCTCTCTCTTCTCCAGCATTAGCGAAACGCTTCTTGACACATTAAGAAACAGAAAAGTGACTATGAAAACCAACGAAGGGCCGGCCCTTTGGAAACACACTCAGGGCTGTCCACAGGGTTCATGTAGCGGGCCAGCATTTTGGAACATCGTGGCAGACGAAATCCTATCGGTACAGTGGCCTCAAGGAGTTCATCTACAAGCATTTGCCGATGACTTTGCGTTCATCATTACAGACAACACCAGAGAAAGTCTCAGAAAGATCAGCAGATTAGCACTGGACAAGTTTAAAGACTGGGCAGACAAAAATAAACTGCACGTCTCAATGGAAAAATCAAGCTATGTCCTTTTCAGCAAGCTTGTCAGAGAACCAACGATTAAATGGGGGAATCAACCAATTAGCCGCAAAAACCATTTAAAGTATCTAGGCGTTACAATAGATCATAAATTAAGCTGGTTACCACACGTAATAGAGCAGGGAAAAAGAGCCATGGGCCAATACCAACATCTCTGCAGAATCGCAGGAAAAACTTGGGGAAGCAACAAGAACATCAGAAGGCTATTGTATAAAACAGTCATAGAAAAAACACTATGCCATGGAGCAGCTGCTGGGGACATAATATGACATCCCGACTCCGAAAAAAGCTGGAATCCATTAAACGTCCGTTTCTCCTTTATATTACTGGTGCATACAGGACAACCCCAACCGCTGCTCTCCAAGTGGTCGCCGGTCTTCAACCCCTCCACCTACAAATCCAACAAGAAGCAACTTATGCCCGAGTTGCTCGAGCAAGATCTACATCCAACTTTTTCACCCTTATATTCAGCCCAACAGATTGCGAAAGCAAAAGCACTGGAATTCATATTCACCCCCATAATTTGATTCTCCACAATCAAATTTCATTTGTAGAAAATCATCGAGAATCAGGAACCAAGGCTATATATACTGATGGATCTAAAACGGACGAAGGCACTGGTAGCGCATATTGCATTCTCGAAAACTATGGAATAATAGCATCATGACAAGGTAAACTTGATCATAGCAATTCTGTCTTCTAAGCTGAAATCCTTGAAATTAAAATGGCAATTGAAGCAGCTTCTTCCCTTCATAGACCAATCAAAAATTGGACAGACAGTTTGTAAAGTTTGATAGCCATATTTAACCCTAAATCCCACCATAGTATGGTCAGAGAGATTCAAACCCTTTTGCTCTCCCATAAACATATTCACCTAAGATGGCTCAAAGCCCACGTCGGTTACTTTGGCAATGAATGCGCAGACCACTTAGCCAAAGAAGCCATCGCAAAAAGCGACCCTTTCTTTCTCCCTAAGCCGCTTTCCTACCTGAAATCTGAGATAAGGCCAGCTGCTTTAAGCATCTGGCAAGAAAACTGGCATAACGGAGAAACTGGCTGCAGTACACACGATATAGTGTCTAGGGTCTCAAACAAGCCAGTAGGATGGAATAGAGAAGAGCTAATGTTCGTTACAGGACACGGGCCCATCCCTTCATACCTTCATCGCTTCAATCTTCGAACACATGACAACTGCTCGTGCGGAGAAATAGGAGATCCAATGCACTATGCCACAAAATATCTGTTTACCCTCTCCTGGCATTTCCAAACTCCTTCAGTGTCACTTAAATTACAGTGGTTGAAAAACATTCTCACGAATAACTTATCAAGAACTCGACTTCGATTCCTAATGCGCTTCATATGTGATGAGAACAATCTCATTGTAGAGGATAATCATTGAGCACGCATCCACCCAAACTGACACACACTTCCGGCTACTTATGACTCTTCTTTTTTTCCCTCTAAGTATTTTTATTTTTTCTATTTTGTTTTGCTTTCTATGCTGTTCTGTCCAGTGTATGTTTCTTTTTTAACCTGTTATTTATTTTTGTTCTGTCTAAAAAATAAATAAAATTCACCTCCATCCATCCAAACCGGAAAGGAGCCAAATGGCTCTAAACACGGCGATGCAGGTGGTGTAATGTAAGTAATATATACTTTCACTAATCAAATTAATAAACCAAAAATTAAAAAAATATATTGTATTAACAACCATAAATTTTCTCAATTTTTTTCTGGTCTTATCCACTTTGGTTTCTGAACGACTTATATATGTGTATCATAAACAACTTAACTATCTAAGAACATCCCCACTCACAAGTATGCCAATTTTTTATGATTAGGTCATAACTCATAAAATAACATCACCACAGTATATGAAATAAGGTTAGCAATTATTTCCAGGTATAGTATCTGCGAATAAAACGTTATTTGCAGGTACTGTAGACACGGATAAAACGTTATTTACCGATATTATAAATCTAGATAAAACTTTATTTAAAGGAGCTGTCATTCTTTTCAACTTAATTATTTTGTTGTTGAAGTTACTTCAAAGCCTTCGAAACGAATATTATCTTTTCACTTACTTTTGGTATTGTGCTTATGTAGTTTTTAGTTTAGAACACTTGTAAGCATGGAGACAGTTAGAAATTACAAGTAGAATAGGAATTATTTTGAATGTGTCTAATAGGAAGGAACAAGATCTGAAAAAAGGAACAAAATCAAATAAAACAATGAATTCATACATAACTTTTAAAACCGATTGGTCAACATTTGAATTCTCAAACAGATTAGTCATGCCGTTTGTGAGTAGGAAGGAGACTTGTATTGGCGAGGATAAAACGTTTGGACTTGCTGACTAAACCAATGGGACTTCGTAATGAATTGTAAAGGTCTGTTTAAATTTTTAATGGCAGTTAATTCAGCAAGTTTTAAATGTAAATTTACATTTTATTCAATGGGGTTATAAAAAGATTTAAGTTTTTAAACTATAGACTTTAGACCTACGACAGCTGCAAAAGAATTTTTTTTTAAATTCCTGTGTGATGAACAAGACACCTTTTCGGCAATGGAGCAGTTAGAATTGAAATTTTGATTTTTATCAGTAACTTGCTTAGAGGTTTGATTTCCTCCCTGAAAGCTTCAGATATCTCTAGCAAATTAAATCAAATTAATGGGAAACTAACACTGAAAATCAGACGAAATGGAAACCGAAAACTTAACTTTCAGAAAATTTCCGTGCTCGTCTGTGCGATAGGGCTATAAGCGTTTTTTCTTTGACAATCACAATTGACTCCTTATTGACTGAAGGGTGATTTACGCTATTACCACGCAGGTGTTGACAAAGCGTCCTTGCGTATGTCTGGCAAGGTTTCTTCCTCAAAGAGGGGCAGGGGAAAAGCCGCAATTATTTATTCCATATTCGTTTTCATCAAGTCACCGCTCTGTCTAGTGGGGTTGGGGATCGTCGCTATTTAAAGGGGCAAGGATTTGAAAGGGATAATAGTTCTTTTTCAATTAACAAGCTTTCTTTTTGACAAATACATCAGAAAATTTAATCAACGAAATAATTTAATTAAGGTTGATGTTTCGAAAACAACCTTTTTCTATTATCAGATAAAGGCCTCTTGAGAGAGTGACTGGGTTTTGGAGTCATCAAGTCGATATAGTGGCAGTCCTAGATCTGAAGTTGGGGATAAAATTCTAACAGTAATAAAAAAAAACATTCTGTGACTATGCGAATGTACTTATATCGACTATTATGGACTGATTGATTGTGGGTGTATATTGTTCCTAATTGTAGTGTTACTTATCTTTAACACAGAAAAGTAACCAACAATTTCAAAACCTTTATGAATTGTTAAAGATAAGAACATCCATAGAATGATAATATTCGTACAATATCAATAAACTGCAAAGGAAAGAAATAATCAAAATAGAATAAAATAGATTACCTCAAACATGAGTTTTTATTTTTCATTGCAAAATCGTAGTAATAAAATTTGGGAGAAACTGATTTATATCAGGATTTCTTTAACGTTTCCATTCTCGCTTAAAAAATATGAAAATCAATAAAGGAATTAAGCATTAATATGTGTGTGATGGTTTGAAATAATACCAATCACCCCATTTGAAGTAGCACATCTTTTTATGAGCACTATGCTGACAGAAAGAGATGATGATGCTGAATAATTTACAGATGTTGATGAACTGCGTTTTAATATTGAAAAGAGGTAGGTGTCGGAGAGTTCACAATTCTATCTCGCCCTACCACTGTACTGAGAAAATCCTTAAGGCTTGACCATCTCGTGCGGTCAGTTGCTGGACATTGAGATCTAGAATCTCTCCTTCGCGGGAGCTAAAGACAGTTGAAGTCTCCTACGAGAGAGATTGCTTTTTCCATCGGATCTCACCTCTAACTCTGAGTGACATCGAGCCGTTACAGCATGATAGTCCAGTCAATGAAGGAAAAATAGAAAAAGAAAATGGTGTAGTTTTGAAATTTGGCACAGTTGTTGGGTGTAGTGTCCTAAACAACATATTAAAAATCCCCGCCTGTGGGAGGTGAGCGGGGGTACAGGGGTTTAAAGGGGGCGTTTTCAGTTTTTCTTAAATATCTCGAAAACTATCGGTTCTATCCAAAAACACTCAATGACCAAATTAAATTTCATAAAATTTCCTACAAAAAAGTCCTACATTTTTTTGTAGCATCAATAGTTTAGAAGATACAGGGGGATTTAAAAGTTAACATTTCTAAAATTCCTTATTGTAATGGTAAAATCGATTAAAAGTGCTGAATCAACAACCCTCATGAAAACCTCGTGCCTATATAATAATTATACAAGGGTAGTAGCTATGTATGTGTGACAAACCCATTTGATGAACAATTATGCTCCCTTCCTCCCCTCACATCCGTACTCCTTCACAAGTTTCCTTCTACTCGTAGCCCAGTCAGCGAATTGTTAATTTAAAAAATGGTATAGTTTTGAAATGCGGAATTCCGCACAGTTGTTGGGGAGTGTGCCCTAAACAACATACTAAAAGTCCCCGCTGGTGGAGGGTGCGCATGGGTACAGGGGGGTCGCCCCGCGGCCTTTCTCAGTTTTTCTTAAATATCTCGAAAACTATGGATCCTAGCGAAAACACCTTAATTATAAAGTTAAACTACATTAAATTTCGTACAAAACTAGTCCTAAATTTTTTGTAGAATGAAATTTTAGTAGATAGAGGGGGGGGGGTTTAAAAGTGAATATTTTAAAAATTCATTATTGTAATGGTAAAATCAATTAAAAGTGCTGAAGCAACAACCCTCAGAAAGACCTCATGCCTATACAATAATTATACGAAGGTAGTATTGTATGTGTCGAGAGTAGTGGCGGTATGGGGGCGACAAACCTATTTAATGAACAGTCGTGCTCCCTTCTTCCCCTCACGTCCGTTCCTCTCCACTAGATCCCTTTTACTCAGTCTTTTGGTTCTGTTAACGCTCCAAATGAGTGTATTTAGACAGTATAATCTAAATATACATATCTATGCTGAGTTTAACTTAAAAGCTCGCAACCAATCTGTCACAGTTCAACAGGAACATTTTCTTGCCATTGAAGAAATAAGACCAAGCATATTCAATTACTATCACAGAAAATGGCTGAAACGAGAGTCGCTACAGGGGATGCTGATACTTATATTGTGAGATCTGGGTTAGAGAAAGCAACTTCTCATCCCAAGGGAAAGACGTAGACCTAGTCATGGTACTGTTTGCTTTGGCACCACCAGACACTAACATTTATTTTATGAAGCCTGGCAAGGGAAAAGTCGAAGCTAAATTATTTTTTACAAAAAAACTTCAGAAAGAATTTTCTATTGCCCAAACCATCCTCCTTCTCCATGCATTCGGTGGCTGTGACATTACACCAGATATTTATAGAAAAAGCAAAGCATTATAGTTACATTGTTCAAAAATCAACTAAGCCAGATAAAAACATTGCTGACATCTTTTATAACTCTTCATCAACACCAGATGCTATCTCGCAAGCCGGTGAGAAGCTGTTCCTAGTAAAAAGCCGTTGCTGATGAACATAATTTGAATAACCGTAGATATGCAGTATTTCTCAAATCATCAACCAAGATCAAAGCTGATCTTTCCTCAATTCCTTCAACCAAAGGAGCGGCAGAGCAACACACGTTTAGCAATGTGTTTCTGTTTTGGCACCTTTAATGGTACCTATACCAAAGGTGCACCTTTAGAAGAAGAGGACGCGTTCGAACTTGATCATATGCTAGAAAAACATGGTGAAATTTAATTACGTCCAAGTGTAAAAATGGATTATGCATATTTTTATATATATATATCCATAACATGTTATAACTTTATATAACATAATATTATATATATATATATAATATTATGTTATATAAAGTTATAACATGTTATGGATATATTGTAATAGATAACAGCCGTTTTGAAATATTAATTTTCTTTCATAAAAATAAAACTAACATTTTCAACCACTTATTGTAATTATGCACTCTTTCTGCTATAATATTCTAAACTATTGTGTAGGACTATTTTTGTAGGAAATTTAATTTAGTTTAATCTTATACCTATGTTTTTTTCGCTAGGATCCATAGTTTTCGAGATATTAAAGAAAAACTGAGAAATCCCCCCTGTATCCCCTGAGCACCCTCCATCAGCGGGGACTTTTAGTATGTCGTTTAGGGCATTCTACCCAACATCTGTGACGAATTCCGAATTCCAAAACTACACCTTTTTTTTTTTTAATTTCCAATTCGTTGACTGGACTACGAGTAGAAGGAAACTTGTGAAGGGGAATGGATGTGGGAGAGGAAGGGAGCATAATTGTTCATCAAATGGGTTTGTTACCCCCAACCCGCTCCAACACATGCAATACTACTCTTGTATATTTATTATATAGGCACGAGGTTATTATGAGGATTGTTGATTCAGCACTTCTAATTGATTTTACAATTACAATAAGGAATTTTAGAAATTTTAACTTTTAAATCCCCCTGTATCTTCTAAACTATTGATGCTACAAAAGCAACGTAGAACTTTTTTGTAGGAAATTTTATGTAGTTTAATTTTGTAATGGAGTGTTTTTCGATAAAACCCATAGTTTTCGAGATATTTAAGTAAAACTGAAAACGCCCCCTTTAACCCCCTGTACCACCCGCGCACCCCCACCGGCGGGGACTTTTAGTATGTCGTTTAGGACACTGCCCCCAACAACTGTGCCAAATTTCAAAACTGCACTAATTTTTTCTATTTGTCGATTTTTGGCTTTAGTTGACTGGACTAATGCGAGTCGCTGCGCCATCTGTTGGTGACGGGCACAAATCCCACATTAATATGTAAAAATAAATTTCAATTTAATGTCGTTATTCAGGAAATATTAATGACATGTGAAAGTGAATATGATTTGCTTAACTGTTTTTTTTTCTTACAGGTATCGAAGAACCTGAAAGATGACGGTGCAATGTAAAATTCGGACCTCGGTATTATTACGGATTCTACATGGGGACGTGGCCCATTGGTATTCGTATATCCAGACCTGCAAATATTTACGACTGGATTTGACATAATTTCTTGACACGGTTAATAAACAGAAAAATGAAGTGGTGGACAAGATGAATAAAAAATCAAGGAAGATAAAGAATTCTGTAATAATAAATTTCTTTTATGTAATAGAACCTGTAGTTTTTCTCTTCCTGCAATAAAATAGTGTTAAAAATCCTGTTAACATTGCGTTAACAGGATAATAAATGTAATGAAAATATTAAGTAAAAGTAACATATTACTGTTACATTTACTTCATTTTTTTGTTGAAAACATAAATGTTTTTTTCAGCTTTCCAATAATATTAGTTATACATTGCCCCGCAAATAATAATATAACCATCTACTTTTTTCTAACATATATTATTTGTTTGAAGGGAAAAGAGGATGTTTTGAATTTTGTTTTATTTCGGAAATCCGTTGAAATCCTTTTGAAAATCATGTTGCATGGAGTTTTTCATAGTTCGGGTATTCAAAGATATAATCAGAAAAAAATATGTAAAATTAATGATACCAACTACAGCCAATTTCCCTGTTATCCTTAGAAACTGATAGAACAAGTTAAAAATATCTAAATATGCATGGTATATTATATATATCACAAACTATTTATTATCTCCAAATTTTTAAAAAAGGTCGATCTCAAAAATAGATCTTCAAAATTTTTTCGACCCAAATTGATATTCCATACTGTACTCAAGTTTCAAAAAATTGATCAATAAGAGGGTTCGAGGTTGTGGTGATCTGGTCTCGCCTTTGGGATTGTAGGCTCGAGACTCAAATCCTAGAAAGATCCACCGCCTTGGAGCCCGTTTAATCATTCGTCGTTGTTCAAACGTCCGTCATCACTTTGGTGTGGCGTAGACGTTTGGAGAGTGTGGAGCTGGCTCAAGTGTGGTTCTCGTCGTTTTACTATGATTCGAAATTCCGAGGGCCGTCCCAAAATAGCTTTCTTATACCTCTGAAACGGGATGTCAATCCAACAAATCAAGTTACCTAACTTACAAGGGAATCAAAAGAAAATAACTTAAAAACATCAATGGCGTGAAATAATTTGCTAACCTTATAAGCAAACATTAAATGACGCTCGCAAGCTTCTCGATCATTCCGTGTGCATCCAGTTTCCTCGAGTTCTTGGATAAAAAATGGACTCAAAACTGAAGTAGCCTGCTCTGCTGCTGTGTCTTATGCTAATTGGTCTTTTAGGGTCATTCATTTACGTCACACGGAGTCAGAACTATGTGTCAGGCATAATACTTTGTATTAATTATTTAGGATAGCTTTATTGTGATTATTTCGAAATTGTTTAACCCTCAAGATACAAATCAGATTTTATTTTCTCTTGTTTTCTAGATATGTCCTTGGTAGTCCTTTCGAAATATTGTCTTACGTAAATTTTGATGGGTAACAATGCTTATTTTACTTGAAACTCGCAATACTTTTCCAGTAAAAGTCCAAAGCTGTCACGCAAGCTTACGTTATCTTGTTTTTGTTTTTATTATGGTACTTTGTACATGAAATCGAAGATAACATTAATAGTAAACATGGGCGATGACTTACTTAAAATATAATTAAGAATATGTTGATGGAGTTTTAGAAAAATAAAATTTTATGGGATAATTAATGAGCTTCTCTGTTACAGTATATAAAGGGAAGTGACTTCTCGATTAGATTTGTTAGACAAATTTCCAGTTTTGAAGTGACACGAGGGTTTCGGAACGAACGTCGAAATTTAGAAATGTGGTCAGATAACGAAGATGGCATCTAAGACAGCACACCACTCCAAACTTCCACATCACAGAAGCGCGAGGATATATGCATAATAGATTTCACATGAACCTGACATGCATGCGCGTCGAATCTAGGGTGGATCGGGCTTCTAACACAAACCTCTTCCACTAGACCATCACGGCCAAGGTGACTTCTCAAATTCGACTATTTACAGGATATCCCAAAAGGTTGTATAGAAACTTTAAGGGTAGGTCAGGCATACAGAAGCATGTCATTTTTACAATAGAACATGGGGTTGCAAACGGTGGGTGCAATGGAGTGACCGCAAAAAGGGGCTCTTAGCCAATGAATTAAGCAAAGCTCACAACACAGGCTTAATAGAATAAAAATTCCCAATAGCACAACACAGTTGCATGCATAACAACATTGCAACTCAAGCGGAGCATGACAGATATATAATGGCAAAGACGCAGTATAAACAACAAACCTCTGGAATACTTAACACTCAACCCACCACGACCGGTCAAATGACCGTTTTCCTATGTTAGTTTCAATGTCTATATATTGAAACTAGCATAGGAAAACCGTGACCGGTCGTGGTAGGTTTAGTGAAGTGTCCGTACGTTTAGTGTTAAAGTAAGCGTTCAAAAGCCGTCTCACTTTGCACATTATTATTCTTCAAATGTTTTGTTATTGTGAATTTGTTTTACATTCAGCCTGTGTTGTATGCGTTTTCTGGTGTATACTTTTCTTTTACTTAATTCACTCAAAAAGAGCTCTCTGTAGCTGACGTTCTTTGCGCTTGCAACTTCATGTTTTATTACGTGTTTCTGTATGACTGACCTACCCTTAAAGTTTGTAAATGACTTTTTCTGTAGAATGGATATTAACAATATTTATTTGGCATATATATCGCTAAAAAGCGAAATAAAAATCAAATGCTACTAATTTTGCAATATCTAGTCTCTTTTCCTTTTATCAGTATAAGTATTATTTAAATACTATCCCGCAAAAAAAAAAAACCGCTTCAAGTAAATAACAAAGATGTTTCTTAAAAAAAACATTTTTCTTTTCGTTACTCAACGCGAGCTTTTGATTGTTTCGAAACAAACCGTTCACGAGATGCCGGCATTTCACGATTAAATTCCTTGAACTTCATTTGTTGAAAACCAATTGCTGTCACTAACCGTATTCAAACTTCGAAAGAGCAAATCGCATTATCTCCGATTACCTCTCGATTTTCCTCCATTTTATCAATTTGCATGGCCATCTGAAACACGTGCGAAATGACCCCGCTGGTGACAAATTTGACATTCCTCTCAAAAAGCAAAAAATTTTGTAATCAAGAGCTCTGTTACCACTTTTATCATTTCCCTTGAACTCGATCCTTTTATGTAGAATAGTTTGTATATTCACACCGTGCGTATTCTTTTCAAAATACATTTATTGTATATCTTCTGTGATCTTTTTCCTTCATTTTCTGTTTCCTTTAAAAACATAAATGTATTGTTTTAAGAGGAAGAATAGACACTTTTCATACCCACAATTTTTTTGCAGAAAACAATCCTTTGATATACATGCTAGGCTTTTTAATAGCTACCGGCAACTTATGCCAACGAAATCTTTTAATTTTGTAGCAATGTAGATTTCATCAGGGCTTCTCCCAATCATGGATTATTGCGAGTAAATAAACTACATGATCATGAAAAGTAATCAGAAAGAAATTATACAATCATATTGCAACGCTACATAGACGACAGGTAAGCTTAAGATATATGAGTTTCTAAACAGTACTACACTGGCATACAAAAGTTAAGGAACATTTCGTAAAATGCGAAAAATTTACAATTAATACGAAAACTATGTTTCGAAATCAGTTCTGGAGAATCGTGTGACATTCAATAGAGTATTATATACAGATTACAGTGAAGATTCGGTCACGAGGGCAATTAGGGGGACCAACAGAAAGGGATGAAGGCGAAAATGGAGTTTCACCCATCCTGTTTCACAGAAAGCTGATAACGAGATGTAACTTTTATCAATGGTTATGGTTTAATGTGCATAATATTTACATGCATTTTCGTAAGCATAGCACAAATATTCGGGAAGAAATAAATGTTTCTTTAAAAAATCCCAAATTTTTCCACATGTGTTTTGCTTATAACATGCAGAGTTTTCATTCAAATTATTCGAAATTTGCAGAACACTTGACAATATGTTACAGAAGTATTGTTTTAAAATATAAAGAAAATACGTTGAATATTAGAGGAAATATGAGTGTTTGTGCTAAATAATTTTTTATTGCGCATGTGCGAGAAGCAGTGGAATTTTTCTTCCATAACTTCACAGCCAGATGTATAGACCAACTTTTAAAAAAATTCATTGATGTTGATACTTCTTCTCAATATGGAGTGTATTACACATACATATTTACATTGAGAAGATAAGCATTAATAATCACATTACGTTAGCTGAAGAAAAAGTAGCCCACTTTAACGGAAAGTTCAAGAGAGCAAAATTTAGATACAATCGCTAAGGGGTATATAATATCTCTAAGTATGTTATTATATATTTTTATTCATTAATATACATACATATAACGCAAAAAATGTTGTTGTTTTGAATAGACATTTGCTGAAAAGTGCTGTCAGAAAAATCAGTTTATAATTGTCTTGCCAAATTATTAGAAATGGATGAAAGTTTAAGTTAAGATCTTCAGAAGGTATTTTAACCGAGTCCAATACATGGTCTTTCTTAGGATATCGACCGCAAAGAAATCGTAAAAATGAGGGCGTGATAATCTCGTTCACAGTTTTTATGCGTATAAAACCGCAGTTCTCCGCAAAAGAGTTTAGTCGGTAACTTTATGGGGATCGGGATACTATACAGTAAGAAAGTTTTATTTCAGACAGTTAAAGTTATAGTTATTCGATTTAGAAAGGGTGTGGGAAAAATAAAGACTCATAAGTTAAAGTTGTTTAGTTGAAGCAGAGGTGGTTTTATTTTTAAAAATTAAGCCGCATTAAAAAGAATTAATTTTAAAGACACGGAGAAAGTGAATGTATCATTGTATATTTCTTTTTTAATTTAATATATTGCTAGATATTTTTTGTTTTTCTAACAGTAAAAAAAAATCTAACTAGCTATCGTAACGAGTAAGAGAGATTTCACGCATTCATTCATTTAAAGCAAAAAAAAAATGAAGGTATCTGAAATTTGTTTTCTTAAATCTGTTAAAGTGGTTTTTTAAGCAGAATGCATCTGGTGGCTGAATAAGGGTAGCAACGTTTCTCGCTATTAGGGCATGAAGAATAATCTGGTCACTGAATAATGGGTGGTCGTGGTTTTCGATCCTTTTTCAGAAGTTATTCACTACTTTTTAACATGCTTTTCAATTGGTACTATGGTGAGATATATATTAATTAAATGCTCTCTATATAGAAACGCGTTAAGAGTATCCTTATCATTTCATTTTGAAGCGTTTCCACCGCATCACGTTGATTTTTTTTGTGAATTTCCTATATTAGAACTATAAACGTGAGTATCGGATTATTTAGTAGAGTCACTAACTTCTGGATCCGATGAAGATGCCAATACCCCATGTCGATTCTACGAGTTTTAATAGAATGCCCACATTTCAGTCTTCTACGCATGTGCTACTTTCAGTCTTCGTGCATTACTGTTAAAGACAAATTTCACAAAGTTCCACACCCTCATCTTTTGACTTTATTAAAACTTAATGGTTTTTACAATTTTACCAGATTTTGCGAACATGTTTTAAAGACTATTCGTAACTGCGGAAACAATTTTTTTACAGTATATACTGCTTGACATGTCATAGTCGTATGACAGAATTTCTAGATTGAAATTTGAAAACGAAATTTTAGACTACATTATGTTTGGTGCAGAATAATCAGAACTGGTTTTTGCGGATTAAAATTGCATCCAATCAAATCAACCTGATGGAAGATGGAAGGCTGCAGGATGATTCAATTCACCAAGAACGTTACAATTGGGATGTTACAATTTGTTTAAAATTAGCCCATTCACAGCCTCTGAGACTAGCTTCAATGTCCATTTTCGTCCTCACGTCTTTCTATTTAGTTACCATCCTTGTCACAACAGCAGATTCACTTCTAATTTTAAGAATTTTTCTATCAAATCAATCAAACTTGAATAGGAGAACTCACAAAAATTTTAAAGCGCATCAGCCCTTTTTCTTTACTCTTTTTGACACATTTACAGATGCATTAATGTATTACAGAGAAGTAAAGGTTACGTATTATCCGACGGTCGAAAACTGCCCACTTGTTGATATACCCAGCCAATAAATTCACATTAGATTAACTTCTATCTTTGGAAATTTTTCTATCAAATCAATCAAGTATAGGAAACTCACGAAATTTCTCATCAGCCACTTAACTATTTTTTAATATATATTTACAGATGTTTTAAAGTATTACAGATTGTCCTAGATTACACATGACCCGAAGGTTGAAAACAGTCTTTTTTTGGCATGCTAGTCCATTAAAATTCCAAAAGTGCTTAGATACCAGAAGGAAATAAGGAAATTATGGAAGTAAACTTTAATTAAGTATTAAACTCTTCAACTTTTTAAGGAATAGAGAATAGTCTATACTGATATCCATAAAAAAATGTGAGATTCTGCCTCCATCTGTGGTGGGTTTTCGTACTGGCGCTAGAGGCACTCGCTTCGTACCTCAAAACACTGGAGGGCATCAAAATCTATTTCAAATGCTCATTAATTGATGTTCCACATGCCTTCACATTTTCAATTATTTCTTTAAAATGAAGAAATGATGTTGCACAATCGCTACAAATTACGATTTAAAATCACTTTATTTATCTTTCATACAGATTACATGAAAGTAAAGGTTCTTTCATATAATTTCTACTTCTTTTCTACAAATGATTTCACTTTTTTCTTTGTATTTTTGCATGATTTTTCAGCGCCCTTTTAACTAAATTCTCTGGAAGACGAAATTACCTAAAATAAAGCATAGGCTTTTGAAATTATGCGCCGGTTTGATTGAAGAAAGAAAGTTGAAATTAATCTTTAGTTTACAGCTAGAGGAAATTACAAGAGAGCTTATAGCATAATTTCTGCCAAAAAAGTACTCTCCCCCTTTCTAAGCCACTGAAACAAAAGAATGTTTAACTATAGAACAGTGTGTTTTAAAAATTTGAATGACTGAATGTGAATATTACCCAGCCAACGAATTGACCAAAAAGCAGTTAAGTACAGCAGAAATCATTAAAAAAATTTAGTCATTATAATTTATGCTCATGTTTTTTTATGCAAAATCAATATGTATATCCAAATAAAAATCAATACTTTTTAAGTACGAGCAGTATATGAGACTCAGCAGTATATAAGATAACAGCTGAGAGATTTATTTTTATGAAAACTAATTAGTTGCGTGAGAAAAATACGGTATGGTTTTCGTGAATATGCTGATTAGCTGTGTGAGAAAAATACGTGTTCATCTGTATAGATTTCATGAATGAAATAGTTTCACTCCCAGAAAAGGCAAATATAAGGAATAACTAAAAGTTTGAAAAGTGCTTTAAAACGAAAGCATACTAAATTTTGCGAAACATACATTTGCATCATTTGAAGAAATGTTCTCAGTTTCCTCATCTTACCCCAACTTTTGCATTTCTGCTATATAACTGCATTATAAATTAAAAAATTCTATGTCTACAGATGTTCCACCTTGCGCCGTGTCTTTAATGAGATAAGTCTAACTATTTTTAAAATTCGTAATGAAAAAAGAAAAGAGTAAGGCGCAATATTTATATTTCTCTTAATCGCAAATGATTTCGAACTAAGAAAGGCCTGAGATCTAATTAAAATTCAGCAATATCTTCTCAGGTTGATTTTCTCAATTAATTTTGAAAAACCACACGAAATTTTTGATTAACCACAAATCTATTAATTGAAAAGAGAAAAGAAATATAATTGTTTATATTCAAAATTTAAATAATAAACAGCTCACAGACTTAATGCTTTACTTGCAGAAGTTCTTAAATAATTCATAAAATTCGACTTCTTTTGGACAGAAGTTTAGTTTCATAAGCCTTATGTATTACCATTTAAATTGTTTAGAACAAAGATATATAACAGTTCTTAGAATTTCTTGAAGAATCAGCAGTTTGCAACTAGACTTATAAGTAAGTTTAAAAAGATGCAAAGCTAAACTACATTAACTTAATATTCGCTAGACTGTTAATGCATTCCCTTTCTTTAAATACAAGCTGCAAATTTCGTTTAACAGACTAATGTATCATTGCAGAAAGCATACAGGAACTTTCAGATATATTACAACACACTATAAAGAGATAATTTTATCCTACACTTCACTCGTCACTTACCTTTTAAATGTTTAGATCTAGAGTTTATGGTGAAAGAATCATGGTGCGCTAAATATAAACCTTCAAATGAGTGGTTACAATACTTAAAATAAAATGATTATTGCTTACGATTTGAAAAACACGATTTTGTAAATTTTCTTCAAAAATACTACATATTGAACCTGAACGTCACTTGATATAGCAAAATATTTTATCCATAAAGTTGATATAGCAAAATATTTTATCCATAAAGAATGTTTCAGAAGTGGTAGAATACCACATGTTTTACTTTCGGTTGAGTCACAACTCGGAAGAAAGTTACGAGTTATGATGCCATAACATTTAGTATTTGTTTTATAAGAAAATTCTTTTGTGTAATATTAAGAAACAGAGTTTCCTTTAATTTACAGATTATAAGTTTACCATAAAGTATTAGAAACCTTAGGATTCAAAATGCACAATTAATAATTTTAAAAGTACATTTTTTTGTCATTTTTGAGTGTCAGAATTGCAGCTTCATTAATACTAATAATACTTTATCCGACACTTTTGAACAAAATATTCTTGAACGTTTTAAGTATACCCAGTGAGTTGGATATCTAGAATGCATTCAAACCAATAAACCTACTTCAAATACTTGAAACGACTGTTTCAGTGATTGGGTTTGAATGAGTTCCCCACTCAGCTCTCAAGATATTCCTTTAAAGCCTTAAGGATACCCCGTGGATTGAAAAATGAAATGCATTCAAAGACGCTTCAAATAACTGGAAGGAATCTTCCAATGAACAGGTTTGAATGGGTTTCCCACTCTGAGTAAAAGTCTCTTGTTCTTCTACAATATTATCACAGAAGTCACTCTCAATTATGTCAATGCATAAAAGGAATCGAAGCAAGGAGCGCATCTACCTGGGGAGAGTCCAGACAAAGGCAACACAAGCAAGGAAAACTACCTTCCTTCAGGTACCAGTATGAAGGTATGATTGATGAAGGCTTTCGCTTGCATATCTACACTCTGTCCCAAAAGTTTATAGAATCTAGTAAAATATATGTTTTAGCTAAACGGAAAGGCATACAAACACCAATTACAAATATGTTTATTCAAACCATATGCGACTTGCATTCAGCGAAATATTTAGAAAAAATAACAATTTTTATTTCAATTATATAGCAAAATGGAAATATTAGGTGTCCCAAAAGTTTATAGAATATATGACATTTCAAAAAAAGGTGCTCAATACAATGTTCTTAATAGTTTAAAGTCTTTCCATTTCTCAGTATGACATTGTATACACGTTTTTCCATCGTCATAATTAAGGTTTGTAATATTTCTGGTTCCAAGTTGTACCATACACTTTCAATGGCTGTATTCAAGACATTCATTGAATAAAATTGCCTTCCATTCTCATATACCTTCCGAGACATAATGCTCCACACATTTTCAATTGGGTTTAGATCAGAGCTCATCGGTGCCACTCAAGAACAGTAACATTTTTCGAGTTTAAATAATTTTTCATAGCATTTGAGTAATGGATGGGAGCATCATCTTGCTGATATTACCAATTTCGTCCCCCTATGTTTTCTGCAAATGGCATAAGATGATTTTCTAGTGTTTCTATGTATTTAGGAGACTTCTGACGGCCATCTAAAAAGGCCAAACCCACTTGACCGCTGAAACTGAAAACCGCCCACACCATCACAGATCCACCACCACTTTGCCTACTGAAAAAACTCCTGGGCTCTTTTCGTAAATCATGCCATTATTTTATATTCCCGTCAGGTCCATCGAGGTTCCATTTTTTCATCACTGAAAAGGACAGCCATCAATTTATCACCATACGACATATGATTACGAGTCCATTGCAATCTCTTATGTGAAGCTTTGAGAGTGGTAATCGGCGAGCCATTTTTGCGCGGATCATATAACCAGATTCTGTAATTCATCTATGAAGAGTGTTCTTGGAGATTTGCAACCGGGAAGCCCCAGTAATTTCTCGAACCGACATTTTCTGACTTGAAGACATTCTTTGTATCCGTCTATCACTGCGAATATCCGTCACACATGGTCTTCCCGAACGAGGTTTTGGCTCATATGGCGTCTTACGAGTTAATACACGATACACCATGCTTTTAGAACGATTTAAAAGTTTCAATATTTCCTTAACAGTCTTACAGAGCAATTTCAAATGCAGAATTTTACTCACTTCTTCATTAAAGAGCTGCGAAGCTTTAGGCATCTTGAAACGCAGAACAAACGAACGCTTTCCTTTTCTTACAACGTATTTATTAGGCTCCGAATCGACGTCATGATTACCGATACCATATTTGCATAAAATTGCATTTGTCTATAAACTTTTGGGACAGGTTATTTCAGTTTATTCTACGATTTAAAGATTGGCATCAAATATACGGGGTAGAACTGCTGTTTTTTCAATTTAATAGACATAATATAGCTATACAGTAAGTTACATCGAAATATATCATATACAAGAAAAAATATAGGCAAAATACAAGATTCTATTAACTTTTGGGACAGAGTGTAATTCTGCTGCATGGGAAACGGACTTGAACACAATAGGCTGCGTGATGATCTGGTATGTTATCATATGGAAAACAGACGGAACTATAAAATTAGAGAAGCAGTATATAGTAACTAACAGATGGTCTTATATATCATCTTTTACAAAAGTATGTGGAACTGTCAAACTGAAGAAAGACTACTCAAATCACTTTTTACAGATCAGTAAAATTCTAGTACTTATATTAGTATTCTTTCAATTCAATCGAACGGACATGTCAGTTTGAAAGTGAAAAAATGGTAAAAATGGGAATTTTGTATAGTTTTTTTTCGTGACGTAGAAAATGACTGTATTATGGGCTTTGAGATTTGTTTTGATAATTTGTGTTTTTGAGTTAGTGTACATGGGAAAATAGATAGACAGGTTTCCCGTTGATAGATTTGGCCCAAAATTTGATACAGATCACCAAATTTGTTATTGATATTTTACATACCATCTATCTCTTTCCATTTCTGAGTTATCGCGTTCACATACTCGCGTGCTCAGACAGAGATAATTCCGAAAATCTTTCATTCAGACTCGAGGAGATCTAAAATGCGGAGATTCATTAAAATTTTGAGATCGAATTTTTTGACGATTATAATGCTTTGCATATAAGAAAGTGGGGAAAAAAATAAGCATAGGTTTTCTGAAATTAGGTAGATTCCTTATAGGAACTCTACCTATTGCAATGGTTCTCATAACACGACTTCCGGAATATATATACAGTAGAGTCACGCTAATCCGAATCCTGTTAATCCGAGCTCCGCTTAATCCGAGGTAGCTAAAAAAAAGTAATAAAAAATTGAGA
Source organism: Araneus ventricosus (assembly GCA_013235015.1). Taxonomy (NCBI): domain Eukaryota; kingdom Metazoa; phylum Arthropoda; class Arachnida; order Araneae; family Araneidae; genus Araneus; species Araneus ventricosus. The sequence goes on from BGPR01000371.1 coordinate 693,543, forward strand.
AGAAGATAAAATACAGGGAAGATCATTTCGCGTGCAGAAGGCACGGCAGCGTTAGATGTTGCCCTTCGCTATATTGAGCAGCAACCAGATGCTTTACCACATAACGTTTTATTTTTGAAAAGCTTGCGAGACAACGCAGCAAGAAAGATACTTTCTGCTCAAAAACAAACAACTTTAGATTCATTTTTAAAACATTAAATCAAGTAAGTGTGATGTTATTTAAAATATATTTTTATATTTACAAATCTCTGTGCTCGTTATTTTTTCGCTATTTGATCTCTCTATTTTTCAGTTATATGCACATATATAAAACTGAATTTTTCTCTTCGGTTTTATTATGTAGTCCGCATAATCCGAGTTTTCAGTAATCCGAGTTGGTGTCAGTCCCGATCAACTCGGATTATCGGGACTGGACTGTATATATATAAGATAATTTTTTAATGAAGGTGAAGTGTAGTCCATTTTGATCATGGAAGAGACAATATTTGGCTTAATCTTCTTTTATTCAGGCATTGAGGATATTAGGTTATTTCTTCATAGGTAAAGGATTCAATTTTTACGTAGCTCCATGACCAGTATTCAAAAGGTTACGCCTGAGCGGCGCGTTGTTTTTGTACGCTTACATGCTGGCGTGAAAAAAAAGCAGATAGGAATGCGCACAAAGTTTAAGTACCCAGAAAAGGGAATTTTCCCGGAAAAGGCACGTGACCCGAGAAGAAAGTTGTAGTACGCTTGTTACGATAGAAGTAGAAGTAATTAAAATGAGGTGTCGTTAAAAGTGATTTAAGAATTAAAGAAGTTAAAAAATTAAAATATCATATATATATATATATATATATACAGGGTTCCCACTTATATCCGTTACACCTCACTTAACTTCTAAACGGTGACAGCTTAGGCCATAAAGTTGGTGTCTAGGTATAGTAAAAAGGCTATGCGCTACTCGATGAAACAACTTACAACGCCATCTATCGGCAAATTTTGGAATTAGTGGTCCTATCTCGTAAACGGTGAAAGATACGAGAAAAAAGTCAATTAAAAAGCTGTAGAGCACTCTCGATTTAGTACGAAAAGATACGTTGAGGACATTAATACTCAAAACAGAATGTAAAAAATGAGCATTTGTTTGATTGTGATTTTCAACACTATGGAGTCGTGAAACGCGAGCGAAGTGAGAAAAGCAGTCCAGTGTGCAAATGTGTATAGTGACTAGCGAAGAGCATTTTGATCAATATAAATAAATGATCCAGAAGACAGGGACGTGTCTCAGTTTCTTTTTTCCACTCTTTATGACATGACTATCTTCGAAAACGTGACCAAACAAATGTTCATTTTTTGAATTCTGTTTTGAGTATTAATGTGCGCAAGTTATCTTTTCGTACTTGCGTATAGTTCACTGTTTACGAGATAGGGCCGCTAATTCCAAAATTTGTCGATAGATGGCGCTGCAAGTTGTCTTATCGATTAGCACATAGCCTTTTTACTATACCTAGACACCAACTTTATGGCCTTAGCTGTCACCGTTTATAAGTTAAGGGGGTGTAACGGATATAAGTGGGAACCCTGTATATGTATAACGCTTTTTCCCATGTTATCTTGTGAACACGATAACTGAATTAATTTTTATTTAATTTTAACCAGTGTGGGATATGTTGTAAGGATAGTGAATATCTCGGTCGAATTCGTAGATGGGCTATCCAGCTGAAAGGGGGTGGAAATGGTGGGGGTTGAAGTTTTCATTTCCTTATAAATCCTTTACAATTGAAAATAGAAAGAAAATTTAAATTAGGCGAATTATCGCCTTATCATAACAAACAATGTTGGCATTTAAACATTTTCGATAGCTACGATTGCTTAGAAGTTATGAGCTGAAAAGTGATTTTCCCTCTTTCTCCTTAACTTAAAGTATCTTTCAACCTATACATGTTACCCCTTGTTGGAAAACTCTCGTCATCTTCTGTCTCTTCCACCCACTTCTATTGTTGCAGCTTTAATCCTTATGAAAATAGAGGGCGAAATGTTCTTTTCCTTATATCTCCGGCCTAAAGGAATCTATATTTGCATTCCGGCTTGCCGACGGGGATTTTTTTTATTGTTTTCCTTTTATTCTAGAATATAGTGAATAATTTTGTATATACAACAAGTAATGTGCATCAGATTTAGGTAGGACGTATCAGGTACTTTTTTCTCTTTGTTTTGCTCATCGTGATAGAAAATTTTTATAATGGGTTCAGTGTCGTAGCGACAGGGGGCAAGTCTTAGGGGGCGCCATGGAGACAAAACATTAATGCGTTTTGTGTAGCCATATTTAACTGAGGAGGCAAAAAAATAATTCTAAAATAATACCCGGGTGCCATTATACTGATTACGATTGGGGACGATAAAATCATATCATGTCCCGGGCGCCACTTATCCTAGCTACGCCACTGAATGGGTTCGAGTGTGCCATTAGTTGAAAAACATTGGCAAAGACTGTTGAGGAGAGATGGAAATTATGACCTATTTTTCTTAAAGCATCTTCTGTTCGTTGTAAAAGTTATCCACACTCATGATACGCGCAAATAAAAAAAAACTTCAGTAAAAAAAATTAACATCGAGAAACAAAGTTTCCAAAAGTTTACTTTTTCAAAAGTATAATTTTTATATTAGCTGAAATCTTTATCTATTACTAGGAGTGCCATTTGCATCGAGGTTCAGATTGCCAGCTACTGAGAAAAACCGTTAAATAAGTAAATCTTATTTAATCGTTAGGGATTTCACTGCTCCTAAATAAACAAATAAATGAAAAGAATCCGATACATTTCAGCAGTTCATGTAAAACGCAGCTGTAACTACAAGTTTAATTTATCCATTTACAAAATTCATGTTTATTGCTATTGAAGATAGAGTTTATGATAATTGTGTACTCATTAAACCTTCATCAAATGGAAATTCACTTATCGAACTTTGTAGATCTTTCTAATTTCAAATATTTCTTCTTTTGAATAAAAATACATCTGCCAGGTAATATTTTGGCCTTATATTATTTTGTCACAGCAAAGTGTATTTAGAACTAATTTTATTCAATTTATAACATATTGTTTGTATATGTATGTATATTCTTCGCAATTAGTGATTAATGATTACTAATAAGTAGCTAACGATTAATTAAGTAATTATTAACTAAATGATTAGTAAATAATTAATTATTGTATGTATGTGTGTAGTTAAAATTTTAAAAGGCGTCTTTTGTCAAGGGTAAAAATAATGTAAAGAATTTTTGACTATAAAGTTATTAAAAATACTGAAAGGCGTAATTTCAATGCCTAATAATACAGGGTGTCCACTAAAGTCCTTCTACCTCACATTAACGTGAAAACGGCGACAACTATTGCCACAAACTTGGTATCTAGGTATAGTAAAGTGGTTATGCGCTAAAAGGTGAGATCAGTTACAGCGCCATCTCGCGACAAACAACGAAGATAGCGTTCCTATCTCGAGAACGGTACAAGATACGGAAAAAAGTCATCTACAAAATTGTAGAGCATTTTCGATTTAGTACGAAAAGGCACCTTGAGCGCAATAATGCTAAGAACAAAACGTGTAAAAAGCGCATTTGTTTGGTCGCGATTTCCAACACTCTTACGCCCGAAAAGCATTAGAAAGAAAACAGAACAATTAGTTATCAGCAGATACTTTTATTTTCGGTGTTCGAAAGGCTCTCCGTCAGCTACAATGCACATCTGGAATCTTTTTTAAATTTCTTGCTGCACATTTTGTAGCATATCAGGTTACACGCTAGCACAGGCACCAGTAATGCGTCGTTTAGCGCACGCGCCCATTTTTGGAACATTAGCACACGCGTAGGATCATATTTAATCCCAAATTGTTAGACACTTACTCCTTATTTTATTTGCTATTTAAACAAAAATAAAATATGGTCTAAGTATAAAAACATTTTTTTCGTTCAAATAACTTGTATTTAAGACACAAATGCGATTTTTAATACGAAAAAAGAAAGTTGAACTTATCTCCACTATTCCATACTATTTTTGTATTCTTTTCTTCTCCGAGGCGCACGTTCGTTGGCTGTCATAGCCATAACGTTAAATGAATCCGAAACGCTGGCACACGCACGGGTCAATTTGATAGTCCAGTCAAAATAGACAAAAAAAACCCTTGAAATTTCGGAAAAACTCGCATAGAGCTGAAAATTGGTACAGACCTTAAATACATCATTATAAATGAAATGTCAAAAGTCCTCATCGATCCCACTTCTGCTAAAAATTTTATGCAAGGTCAAAGGTAAAAAAAATCGGTTTATCGCAAATATATCTTAAACGGTAAATTTTATGGTAAAATAGTTCATACAAAATTTGTAGATTATGCGATTCTCTACGAAAAAAGGTCTGAATACTTTTTTTCCTACGAATTTTTAAACCGCGATATCTCATAAATGATGATTCATGAGATATCGCGGTTTAAAAATTTCGAAATACACTGGCTAAAATAAAAAATAGCCATAACACTCTCCACATAATGGGTGTCATTCAAATGTTTATTCCAAAAAGTTCAGTTTTAGCAGAAGAGCCTTTATCACGAACAAAACAAGTAATTTCAGCGAAAGATTTTGCTCATGTGCCAATACAAGTGTATCACAATAATGGTGTAGTAGGATATAGTAAAATAACTGCACAGAATTTTGCTTATGAAAGTGATACAACTGCTTCTTTCCTCCGGAAAATAGATATGTTATGGTTGTGTGGGAAATGGAATAATTTATCATTACCAGGTTGGAACGGTTATATTGAACGTTTATTAAGCAATAGTATGGATTTTTCAATATCTGGAATTTTATTCTTACCATTTATTTACCAACCAGCGAGTGTCTACAATACTATATACACAACTTTACTATGTGCTTTGGAGAATGCAAAGCGTCATGGCCACGATGTATCATTGTTACTTTTGATCAACCTTTGTATACAAAAGCTCGAGAAATTGTAGCTGCATCACCTGAAGGATCTGATTTATCAAAGATTGTAATAAGGCTTGTAGGTTTTCATTTACTCTGTTCGTTTTTCGGAGCAATTGGTTATATTATGTAAGGAAGTGGTATCAAAGAGGTGCTTTCTTTAATTTATGCACCTAATTCATTAGATAAAATGATCACTGGACATGTTTACGCCAGAGCTGTCAGAGCTCACACATTACTTCATCTCACTTTAACAACAATAATATCAAAAGAACTCGTTATTGATGATGATATGGATACAAATCTTCAAAACACTATTGAAGATGTAAAAAATAACACTATTTCATATAATGATATTGAAAATTGTGATGAGAAACTGAAGCATTACTTTATCAGTGCAATAAAAAAATTAAAGCAATATGAAGGACGAGGCTCTACAGGAAAATTATGGATTCAATATTTTAATATGGTATCGATTGCAAAGGAGTTCATAAGAGCTGAACGTATGGGAGATTGGCAAGCTGATTTGAATTGCGTTAAAGAAATAATTCCGTATCTTCACGCATCATGACATTTTTCTTAAGCTAAATCTACCTATTTATGTCTCCAGGACATGCTGCAATTGGAAAATGTGATTGATCCCAGTGTGTTTAGGAGGTTTATACAAGGATTTCTCACTGTTAGACGTTCTGCTAAATTTAGTTGTAGAACTTCGACAGATATGATGATTGAGAAATCACTAATGAAATCAATGCAAACGGATGGAGGTATTTATCGAGGAAGAAGTACGCAAGAGAGTGTCATAAGTAAACGGGTTTATAGCATGCATGCAATTAATACTGTATGTGAGAGACTGGAAGATATTGGTAATGTATAAATGGACACAACATTATAAGTAGATGCAAAAGATACTGAAGACATTAAACAACTTCTTGAGTGGTTTTTATTGCATGACCCTTTTCCTGTGGTTGAAAAAATTATTTCCATTGCAAGTGGAGTCGTTGGCGATGAAAAAATGAATTGTCATAATGCTCGTGAAGTTGGAAATACTTCTATGACTAGAATGCTTGACCAGACTTTTAATAATATTAAATTGAAACGCGTTGATAAAGTATTCCCTCTTTTAACTATCAGTAGCGCTATAAAAGTTCACGATGAGACGGTACCAATAGATCCTGTATTATTATTTCAACGCATGAGTGTTACTAAGTCCTTTGAAGATGAATTTCAAACATTCTTCAAATATGAATTATCTCCTTATCCATTATCACTCTTCTATGCGATTGGAATGCGCAAAACGCAAAAATCAGCCATTTATGATTGCTTTCAATGTGTAAATGTTGAAATTCATAACACAAATACAACCTATATCATCGATGGAGGATATCTTTTACATCGTGTTGTGTAGGATCGAGAAGAAATATTCGATGCTATTTTTGAGAAATACGTTCATTATGTACATAGACATTTTGCTCATAACGGTATTATAGTATTTGATGGTTATTCTGATTATACGAAGAATATCAAAATTACAGAGCAACGTCGTCGGACTACTAAAATATCTTCACCTTCTGATGCCCTTTTTGATCGATTTATGACTGTTCCAACAAACAGGAAGCAATTTCTTGCTAATAATCATAACAAGTCTCACTTCATTTCAATGCTATCTGAAAAATTAAAAGCTGCTGATATTTTTGTGAAACAAGCTAATAACGACGCTGATGTCCTCATAATTTAAACAGCTTTAGAAAAGTTCAATACAAATACAACTACTGTTGTTGGTGAAGATGTCGATTTGTTAATAATACTGATTGCACGAACTCCTACTGGTAGGATTATTTACTTTTTAAAACCTGTCAAAGCTCAAATAGAAACAAAAATGTATTCATCACAAAGTGTAACTTATATACAAAATGTCAAGCTCATATCTCATTTTTACATGCAATAACTGGATGCGATACTACGTCAGCGTTTTTCAAACGAGGTAAAACAAAAGTATTTAAATTATTTGAAAAACGCCATGATTTAATTGATTGCGCTGAAGTATTCACAAATATCGGCTCTTCTCCAGACATCAGCCTCACAAATGGAACTCGTTTTCTTCTTGCTATATATGGAACACCAAACAAAATTGATTCCAGAGACAAGTATAGATATTTAAGTTTTATGGTGCTATTAATGCAACAATAAACGTGTACAGTTATCCTGTTTTCCTCCAACATCTGCTGCTGCTTACTAACATTTATGTAGTGTCTACTATCAAGTCCAAGTGTGTCTAGGTAACGAACTGGGCCCTGAAAACTGGGGATGGGTATTGAAAGATAATAGTTTGGAGCCAATTCAGACTCTACTTCCACCTGCTCCAGAAAAACTTCTCAATACTATTTTTTGTAATTGCAAGAAGGATTGTAATTATAAATGTGGCTGTAAAAAAATTGGGATTCTTTTGTTCACAAGTATGTAGCAATTGCCAAGGCAAGTCTTACTCTAATGTTGAATCAAGTACAACAGATGAAGATGCCTATGATGTCAATGAAGAGATATCTGATTCATCTTTTTCCTTAGAGCAATCTATAGAAATCCAGCAACACACAAGAAGAAGAAGAAAGCGAAGAATAACATATCACTGTTGAAGAATTTGAAGATTATTTAGATGACAGTTGAAGAAGAATTTGAAGATTAATCTTAACACAATTTTTTTAAACAAATTGAAAACTGTATGATAAAGTTTGTTTCATTAAAATAGATTAAAACCCTCTTTTTGTACAGAATTGCATAATTTACAAACTTTGTGTGAACTATTTTTACGATAACTCTTACCGTTTAAGAGATATTTACGAAAAACCGATTTTTCGACCTTTGACCTTGCATAAAAATTTTTAGCCGAAGTGGGATCTATGGGGACTTTTGACATTTCATTTATAATGATGTATTTAAGGTCTGTACCGATTTTCAGCTCTATGCGAATTTTTTCGAAATTGAATGTCTATTTTGACTGGACTATGACCCCAAGCCCCCCAATTAAAAGGGAGAAACCCCATTGCACCGGTTACTGCTGCTCTCATCTTCTTCTTCTAGCTCCCTCATGAAAGTACAGGAAGTAACAGGGGCAAGTTTTAGAAATTCCCAGGATTTCTTAACAAAAGAGAAAGAGTGGGGTCAAAAATACCCCATGCGTGTGCTGACGAGTTAAGGTCCTGCAATGTCGGCGGAAGGGTCGCATACACCTGCTGTTTGAATTATTCTCACAGAAAAAAGTATATTGGGGTCATTTTTGTCCGAAAGATAACATTACCTTCTTTTGTCCATGTTTTGTAACGGTACAATTTCTGAAATTGTGAACAAAGAACTGTGCGTTTTAAGTGTTCTGTTTTTCGTATCAATGCCTCCGCGGTGTCTTTTTGTATTAAATCGATGATGTTCTACAACTTTGTAGTTGATTTTTCCCCCTATATCATTCCGTTTGTGAGATATTAACACTAACTGCGTTGTTTGCCGCCAGGTGGCGTTGTAACCAATATCATTGTGTAGCACATGGTCACTTTACTTTACCTAGACACCAAGTTTGTGGCAGTAGTTGTCGTCGTTCTCAAGTTAATGTGGGGCGGAAGGACTTTAGTGGACACCTTGTACATGGCTTTCCTGTTCCTTCTTAAAGCACCCTTCATATAACTGAAAAATAATATCACATGTTGCAGTTTTCTCCATTTTACTCAGATATTCAGTCGGAAGAAATAATAAAGAAGCTAATATATATTTAATCTTAAAATCTTGAAATGTAAACGACTGAAATTCTCCTTTGGTCACCATTGTCGGACATGCTAAAAAAAATTTCATTTCTTAAAAATTAGATTTTTTATTAAAACGGATGTAATTTAAATGCTCCTTTCATAATACTTTCTTTAACCTGCTATACATTGTCAGTTTATTGCAATCAGTAGGAAATTTTTATTAGAAAATGGGGGAGATATTAATAAAAACAAATACTGAAGGAATTTATGAATTCCTTCAGAAATATGCTATACATGAAACTCAAATATACAAATTAACCATATCAAATGCAATGCTTTTTTTCGAAATCTTTGTAGGCAAGAAATAAGTTTTAAAATGAACAAAAATATCTGAGAATTAATCATAAAAATAGATGCTACGAAGAATTTGAATACAGGTACTTTCCAGTAAGAAGCCCACGCTGATAAACGCTATCACCCCTGAAACATTTCCCCACCATACGGGTTTGGAACGGCAAACAATGAAAAACGACAACAAATGGTCCGTTCTTTATCTCTGCTCTGCCTCGTGAACTTGCAGTGACTGGGCAGGACGAGCTTTTAGGTCACTGAGTTCGAACTGAGAGCTCAGTTGCCTAGACCAGCCAGCCAACAACTGGCTGAAGAAAGTCTACAGGATTTTTCGCGTTTTTTCTCTATGTAACATATTCCAAGAACTTCTGAAAGCTCCCCTAAATAGTATATCAACGATGTAGTGTCTTGTGTCTTAAAGAAGCGGAAGGCATTCCCCAGAAAACCAAGACATAGAGTCTGTGAATATACGTTGTAGGAAAACAGCCGATTCCATAAATAAGCAAGAACAGAGTAAACAACAATGGAGGTAAGCACTTAGAATGATCTTTTTTCATTTCATTATTTACTTTTGATTTCTTTTTGGTCAATTTCAGATAAGTGATGCATGTTTGTACCACTTAATTTTTTTTTGTCTTGCTCAACGCAACAGCATAAAGTGATTGCATCAACAGAAAATAACAACAATTAATATTAAAAAAACATAAAATATAATTTAGAATGTAAAAGAAAAATATTCAAATTGGAAGGAATGAATGAGAACTTGAATGACGGACTCTTTCGAAGATCACTCGCCATTGAAGTTCTAAAAATGGACAAAATTTTCTGTCAAGGGTAAGATTATA